>JASVER010000046.1:1980633-2089866 GCA_030449065.1 Oceanodroma leucorhoa | reverse complement strand
CCCGCCCTCACCCCCATGACTTCTTCCTCATAGAGAACAAGCAGAGGATACAGCCAGGGTTCCTGAGAATGGAAAAGAAGCATGTGATAGTGTTTTTAATATCTGCTGCTTTTCCATGCCCTCCTCTGTGTTTGTTTCCTGGGGCTGTACACAGTCTCCAGCAAAGAAAAAATTTTGAGTAACCCTCTGAAAACTCTCCTCCACTGTGTCCAGGGAGCTAGTCCTGTGGGACAATACCAAGAAACAAAAAGCACTGTGGGCTTCCTAGTCAAAGGAATACTTTCCAGCTTGAGCACACGTATCCATGGATGATAGAGATCAAAAGAAAAAGCAGACAAGCAACTGAGTTATTCTAAGTAACACAAATGTGGACTTTCACAAAGTCCTTATCTCCATTGATTGAGGTGCAATGTCGAACTCCCCAGGGGTCAGGAGTCTGCACAGCTGCTTTGACAGTCCTGGCAACACCACTGTATTCATGTTCTGGGTTATGAAACACTGCAGTTGCTCCAGGCTTAGTGGGTTTGCTTTGTTGTTGCATTACAACCATTGGACTTCACAGTACGCTATACAGAGGAAACACACAGGGGCCCAATATTCAGCAACTGAGGATCTCACCCCGTGATGTGCATTAATATGCCAGAAAGAAATATGAAGTTGACAGATGTATTCATTCCCCATTATATGAGTCTTCTGTTCCCATACTGGCTCTCAAATGCAAGGTTGTCACAGATAGGAAAGCGCTGGCTCTCCAACAACCATACACATTGCAAATGAAAAAAAAAGGGAATGTTGCTAAGGTCAACATATGTTTTACCACAGGTCTTTGCAGAGCAAATAACTTAGAATATGTGCTGCACATAAGACGTTATTATGTAAAATAACACGTATTACGCATTTTCAAAGCTTTCTGCATAACTTTAGGATTGGATGGTAAAAGTCTGTTGTATAACGTATTTTAGATAAGAGCCCACTGCGAGATGGAAGATTTCCCAAAATTAAAAATGCTAGTTGATTGCAACATTCAAGAACTTGTTCACTTGGGGTCTACAAACTTATTCATGCCAGGCAGTCCTAGCAGATTCCACACTTCACATAGCTGCATGGGAGATGGAGTTGACGCTTCAGAGAAAAATCTTCCCCCAAAGAGGTAGTGGAGACCAGTGCCTTCTTTCTTTTTTTCAGTACAATATTACCCTAGAAGGATGAAAAACTAGAGGTCTGCCCTAAGATAGAGTTTGTGTAATTTCCTAACAGTTGCATGTCACTAGTGAATCACACTTATTATACGAATTAGAAGCAGGTAACATCATGGTTTCTGGCTGGACAAATGGACGGCATTTATGGCTATAGATTTTTCCTGGAAAATGCTGACACAGATCGACAAAAATAAGTTCTACTTTATGTCCGATGTTGCCTAGTTGGACTGGTCAGAAAAATAAAACCTTAAAAAACCCTGACAAAGTGAAAAAACAATTGAATGTTCATATTTTTAAGATGAAATGCTATGCTTTCCTGACTGAAAATAGGATTCCAGCTTCACTTAAATACTTGTAATGTTTTATTTCAGGCACAATGAGCCATTTTGTTCAGCCACAAATTATTTTTTTCACTCTTCTGTTCATCCAAAACACTTTGAATATTCTCATTTTGGGGCAACCTGAAACAAACTGTATTTTAGCTCTTTCAGTACTGCCAGTGAACTGAAAAAAACGCCTTATTAGCCAAGCTCTATTTGCAGGTCCCATGCTCTGTTTTAATCCTTCAAAGCCTCTCTGTGTTTTCTAGCAATTGTGGGTGTTTTGGGCAGAGCATATATGTACATTTATCTTTAAAATAAATTCTGGCACAAAGCTTTAGTATGGTGGGAAAAGCTTTTTGATTTATGAGAATGAAAAACTGCTTTACTTTGTTTTGCTTCTTCAGTACCTGCCTGAAATGTGGGTAAGACTAACTTAAAGAGGACTGAAGAAAGATATTTTATTTTAACCTAGGATTATAGTCACTTTAGCTAACGACGTATAAGAAGATCAAAGTTTAAAGACACGTTTTCTGTTTCTGTCTGAAATACAAAAAAATTCAAATCTCTTCCTTGTTCTAGAAGTTTTACTGATGTTATGGATTTTTTATTTGTCATTTCTTACACCTACCTGCAGAGTGTCAGACAGTTTGAGTCCTTAATGTTTACTTCTATAAAGAAGTAGTCATTGAGTTATGTGGGTGCTGACAGAAGACAAAACCAAAACTGTCTGTCACCATAACAGGAGACACATTGAATCAATACTGGGATGCCTCTTCAGCAGGGAAGAAATTCTAGCCCAGAGAAGAGCAAACCATCTGACTAAGCATCTCTTCCCTTCCAGCTGCCCTGTGGTCACTACCTGGTTTTTGTAATGTCACCACTTTCCCAGCTGTCCMATGACTGTAGCATCTTCCAGGAAAGCAAAACGTAGGTAATTTTTTAATTCATCAGCCCCAGAAGCTACATGAGAACTGAGGCAGTGCCAAGGCTTTGGGCTCCAAGAAGCTAATAAGCACCAGGCCAGGGCTTTGCTCACCCAGGGGTTACACACGGATCGGTTAAAGCTTGTCTTTGCATCTACGGCTGAGCGAAACAGCAGCTCACGTGTGCCCCGTCCTCCCGCCGTGCACCGGCAGTGTCACGCCGCAGCTCTGCGGTGCAGCCCCTCTCGGTCACCCACATCCGAGCTGATGCTCCAAGGAGCAGAGAAGGAACAGACCAACGTCGGTGCAGGGTGCTGTAAAACTTGGCCATGCAGAAAAACACCCCTTATAAACCAGAGCAAGGCTGATGTTAAAAGAAGAGACTTGGAGGATGGTTTCTGTGAGGGGGTTGGGTAAAAGAGAAATTAGGTAAGGTTATGTCTCACCTAACCTTTGACCCCTCCAGAGCATTTACTTTTTGCAGGGTATTTTGTATGCAAAAATGGAAGGTGAAAGATAAGCAGCTTTAAAGCACTGGTGTCTGGCAGCATCTGTGAGGAGGCTGTACGGGATGTCCATCCCACCCAGGCAGCTCTGCTGGGAACATAGATTCATTCACTCATCTTCTTCACTAACAGATAAAAACGAGTGCTGAAAAACATGGTATCACCTAAATGGTGATTCTGACATGGAAAATACCTGATGTGTGTGTCAGGTATTCCCAAACAGCTCACATTCCCTGAAATAGCCAACAGAAGGAAAGAAGCAGATTAAAATGTGATGGCTGAACAAAAAAAATCACATACACCTTTTTTTCTTATCTTTTTACAAAGCTGCTTTCATAGAATTTATTTCCTCTAATAGCCTGCAAACTCATGTTTGTATGGACATGTTGTGGACAAGCATTTTCCTTTCTCTCCATCATGGCTTCAATGACTGTAAGGGAAGCAAGAGTGTATTTTCTTTTAATCCAGTTCTTCCTCTAGCTTGACTCCAAGGTTTACAGAGCTAAAACATCTGCATTTGTCTTCCACGTACTTCTGCCTTGGCAACATCCGCTGCAGTATGAGAGCATAGGCTCCCCAGTGAAATATGGTTGTGGCTCTGAGTTTACTATCTTTCAGACCCAAGATCCCATTTCAGCTACTARTAAATTCAATGGGAAATGTGTCAGCTGTATTGGGTGTGAAATTTGCTTTATTTGTGTTAAAAGGTGAGTTTAATCCTGGTTTTATGAAAGTCTGTAGCAAAGCTCTTGCTGTCTTCTGAAGGGCCAAGCCTTCACTCACTGTGGTTTTTCTAATGAGCAGATGGACAGTGTCACTCAAACAGGAATCTTTCTGTCCTTACTAACTCCCCTCCTAGGAAAAGTCCTACAAGCACCCTCAAAGTGCCACACAGCTGGCCACGGATAGGGAATTCATCTGCCATTTCTTTTGATGAGGCACAAAATAAAATATAATTTATTTTACTGCCTCAGAATTGTGCTGGCTGCTCAGGGGCAGAAGAAAAAGYTATATTGCCACCCAACTCAGCAAGCCTGGCTTTGAACCGACGTAGCAAGCACATAGTGACTTCTTGGAGCAGAACTGCACATTATCATTTAGCTGGATGAATGCATGAGACAGAAAAGTTGTTCTTGATTAAAAACAAATATCGAGCGTGGCAAGAAAATGAGTAAGGATAAACAGATTAAGTGTGATATGTCTGAAGGCTTCCCACAGTATAAAAGCCATATGTGGGAGGCATGAGCCTAAAATTAAACTCCTAACAGTGTGAGTTAAGGTTTTTGAAAGAGGCACCTGACACAATCAGAGGGGGAAAGTCTGAGTAATTGGCTCATCAAGGGAGGTTCTCACCACTTTCCCATGATCTGCACCTTCTGTCTTCTGCTGTGCTCATCCAAGCAGGAAAACACCATTCAGGGGTCAGACCAGASGAGCTGACTCACTCATCCCTCCAGCCCCACTCGTCCGAAGGAGCCTCCGTGCAGAGCCAAAGCAGGGAAGCGGCTGTGGGCAGCCCCAGCTAAGCCACGGCCCATTCAGCGCTAACCCAAGCCCAGGCAGGCTGGAGCTAGTATGAATGCTAAAGTCAAGTCAACCTACTAGTGGCCTCCCCTTCCTGTGCTCAGCCAGCTAAAGCCCCGCACCACGAGCACAGGTATGGGAGAAAGAGTCTATTTTAAAAACAGGCACAAGATTTTTTAACAATCAGTCACAGACTAATTGCAACAAGCAATTGCTTGGGATAACAAACAATTAACACGGGGCCTTCCTCACAAACAATGAGCTACTGGTTGCTGCCTCTGTGGTTGTCATTGCGGGCTATAACCTCAACGCCCTCGCAAGCAGAAAGGCAGAGTGGTATGTTTCTAAGCAACATAAATCTTTTACCGATTTCATTCAATCCACCAAACTGTTTTCATTTGAGGCTGCCACTTTTTGTTCCCTTGGTGATGCTGCAACCTTGGCTTCCACAAAGAGCCTGCACTTCCGACAGGAACGCTGGGTTTCCCGCTGCCGGGTGGCTGGCTGGGCAGCCAGCATCCTCRGGGTCCGCTTCATTCACCACCCTTCGCCATGCAGCCGACACTCCCGCACACCCCCCCGGGGGCTCCCCGCTCATCAGAGGACATGAGGGAGCCTACGGTTAGCGGGAACCCAGCGTCTCCCAATGCTTTATGACAAACCGCTTGCACTGCCACTCAAACCACGTTTTCCACTGCACAATCAAGCAACCATTCACCCAGACCAAACTCAATAGCTGCATGTTGCTTTAGCTTGCAAGCCACTCAGCTGTGCTGTTTTCTTCCCAATTAGTCTTCTTTATAGACCCAGACAACAACATCTTTTTTCTTCACTGAGGAAGAAATAAACCAGATACAGTCAAGGTACATTTGTTAGTGACTAGGAAATCCTGAAAGTGCAGGCTGTCCTTGTAACGCCGAAAGCCCAATCTCTGCTGCCCGCAACATTGCCTCCCCRCCGAGGCCTTTGCAGAGGGAGCCCCGCACAGCACCCCAGAGTCTTTTCCCCTCCCTTTGGGCACATGCAAGGAGTAAGACTGCAGACGCTCCCACGGCCACTCTAGCTCCCACAAAGACCTGCTGTGACCACTGAAGAAATTCCTGCTCAAGTGGAGCACACGGGGCCTGCACATAATATTTTTTTTCAAAACAAAGGTCTAAATTAACTCCACTGAGAGAAAAACAGTGGGGAGACCAACCGTGAGGGGCCACTATGGCTCCCAGAATATGAGCAAAACTTGCCAGCCTTCTGCCACCAAAGACTTTACTGGTTATAGAGTTTTTCTCTTTTTTGGGGGGGACACACTCTATTTAGGCAGGGTGCAGTGCACTAAGCCCATGCCTGGCTGCTGTTTTGGTAGCCCCAGGGCCCACACTGTGGTGCTCGGAAGGATGCTGCACAGCCACGGGAAACACACGCAGCACCCTGGTCCATGCCCTGYGGCAAGATCAGCCACTGCAGTCAGCTCCCATAAGCAAATGCAATGAATGGATTTGTTACTTAAATCTATCGGCCATCCCATGTCAGGCATGAAATTAATAAATGATTGGGAAGGGGAGCTTTTTTTCTTCTCCCTCTGTGGAGGAGCTGTCTTCATCCAACTCTGCACCGCTCCAAGATGAAGTAATTTTGGATCCCTGCATTTTAGCTATTTGAGATAACAAACAAATTTTTTAGTCATCCAAAGGCAAAACTGTCTTTAGCTCTTTGCTGGTCTTACGGCTTCGCTTTTGTTGTAACCCATGCTCTGGGTGCAAGCATGTGCCTCAGCAAGACACAGAAGCAGCTCCTACATGAGGCAAGTTTCCTAAATGAGATGTTGTGGAAGGGCAAGAGGTGAAATTCAACCATCATCAGTAAAATTTCCACGCAATGCCCACACAGCTGTTCACAGGAGAATGTAATTGTTGTAAAGTATAACCAAAAAACCTGATAGAAGAGAGTGCTAAGTTTTGCATCGTTGCTCACAGGCTGCACTATAAACAGGGCCTGAAACACCATGTGCCCCCATGTTTCCTCCCAGGAGTTACAAGACAGTCCAACCTGAGGGT
The DNA here is from genome assembly GCA_030449065.1 of Oceanodroma leucorhoa. NCBI lineage: Eukaryota > Metazoa > Chordata > Aves > Procellariiformes > Oceanodroma > Oceanodroma leucorhoa. The sequence continues at coordinate 2,083,340 of JASVER010000046.1, read as the reverse complement.
GCACCTGAAGGTTAGTAGCACAGCGAGGAGACAGTCTTCTCACAAATGCCCCAAGAATTACTCTGCAAGGTAGCGTAGATGCAGTTTTAAATACTAAGAAGTGAACCTTTGATGACATTTTATTCATATATATTTTTTTTTTTTTTTTAACCAAGGCAGGGCAAATCTTGACTTCAGAAGCACTAGGTAATGATAAGGTAGTTGGTGGGTATTTCTGACTGGACTAAACACTGGGAAAAAAAACACTAGCTGCATGCTACATCTGTGTAAAATGGCTCTGCTCAGCACCACCTGGAGCTGGATGCCTGTGGCTCTTTACAAGGGCATCCTTTTAGATTTTTAATTTGGGAGCACAATCAAATATTAAGGATATGAGGACAGGTCACCACGGAGGCAAGATTTATTTCGCACACCTCCCTTAGTCATATCTGTTTATTGAGGTTGGCCACAGCAAAGAGTTTCCCAAGATTTAACTGCTACTAGAAAYCAGGAGCTCCAGCATGCTCCAAAAGCAAAAGGGGACGTGTCTTTTTTACCATCTATATAGAATCTTATATGGGTGAGTGTACCTTCCTTTATGTTACATCATAGATATAGCTCGGTAATACATATAGTTACTAGAAACCTGATTCTTTAAGCTGCGCTTCGTCAGGCAGATAGCAGATGATGTCCACCGCTCACCCCACATCAACCGAGCACGTCACTTTGTCATAGAAGGCAATCAGGTTTGTCAAGCACGATTTGCCCTTGGTGAATCCCTGCTGGCTTTTCCCAATCATGTCCTTCATTTCACTTGTGATAGCCCCCAGGAACATTCATTCCATAACTTTCCCAGGGACTGAAGTAAGACTGATGGGCCTATAATTTCCTGGATCCTCCTTTAAGCCCATCTTGTAGATGGGGGTRACATTAGCSTTCTTCCAGGCTTCTGGRATGTCCCCCAATCTCCATGACTTCTCAAAGATTATGGAAAGTGGCCTTGCAACAATGTCATCCAGCTCTCTCAACACCCTCAGGTGGATTTTCTCAGGGCCCATCGATTTGYAGGGGCCAAGCTCCTGTAATAGTTCACATACCAACTCTTCCTTCACTGACAGTGGGTCTGTGCGTGCGTCAACCTGGATTTGTGTTCCCAAGGCCTGGGGCCCAACAGGGCTGGTAAAGACAGAGGTGAAGAAAGTGTTGAGAACCTCAACAAAAAGCCCATCTATCCATAAAGTTCAAATTCTTGAGATAGTTGTGGCTCCACTGAGTGTCATAATTGATATATCTGTTGTCTCCTAAAGAAATTATATCACCCAAAACGTGCCTTCTGTTCCACCAAAAAGGTGCCAGGATTAGCTTTATGGAGATCTGCAAAGTTACTTGTTTAAGATACCAACAAAGGCAGTGGTATAGTTAGGTGTCAGCTCAGGCAAATTGAATTTGCTCAGGTTTATTTTAGCCATATAAATATGCACCAAACTGTGCATGCGCGTGTGTACGCACATGTATACACACATAAACACCCCCMCACACAAATGCACTGAACCAATATATATACATATTTATATGAACACACAGAACATATTTTCCTGCAGTTACACCCATATACACCAAACACTTAAGTCCTTCACTTTTTTTATTTACTATTTCACCACCAGACAGAAGCTTGTAGATGTTAAAAATCTGCTAAACCCAGAAGAGAAGAAACTGATGGGTGCTGGGCAGATTAAGGTGCCTGCTGGTGAGAAAGCTCAAGGTTTGTGGGGTTGCTGCTGCCAACTCAGTGTATTTGGCAGGACAGGGAGGAGAGGAGATCATGCACAGATGTGCCCCATCACAGGAACATTTACAAAAACTGAAAGAGAAAATTCTTCTTCCAACAGGACAAGACCACCTCTTACCAATACGCTCTTAACCAAAACTATCCTCTGGGGAAGGTCCTTCTTTTATTTCCCAGTCTGAGGTCTCCTGTTATGAGATAGCTATAAGATTTTATGACCAGCTAATGTAGTCCAGGATGGTAAATGCCCATATTCCTCACTTTCCCACCATTTCTTTTCTGTGTCTTAAGGAATCAGAGCATGGACAAATCCCATTGACGTAAATGCTGTGGGGTAGCAAGAATATTTGCCACCAGGCCATGCTCTGGAATGACAAGTATGCAAGAATTAGTATCTATAACTCTCCATAAACATTGGGGTTAATCTCCAGGGTTTACAAGACTCTTTAAATGTGTTTTAATAGGACAATATGCTTTACACAGGACCCATCCAACAYTTCACATATCAACAAAGTTTACAAGAAGGTAAACTGAGCTGGGGTAATATTTCAGATGTATAGCGAGGGCTCTAATGAGAATGCCAAAGTCAAAGTAATAAATGGATTTGCAAGTATAATACCTTCCCAAATGGCTGAAGAGCATTCCAAGTCTGGCAGGACAGCCGGAAGGGAAGAGCTGCAAGAATTGCATTGTTCTTTCTCAAACTCTGAAATCTAAAGAAATGGATCAAATCACCACACATTCAGCGCAAAATGATGGGCTGGCTTAGACCTGCACTCTGCCAGCCTCACCCAGCTTGGGCAGGATTCTGCTCCTTGGGCAGTCCTGCTGAGGGGAGTCCAGTGCTGCCCACAGAATTTGGGGCAGTAATGAGTAATGGTGGTTAATTAAAACTGAAGACTGTGTGGACACCTATGTGGACACCTACTATAGGAAAGGAAGACTGAGGCCCCAGACAAACCTGCTTTTCTCCACTGATGACAAAAGCTTCCTTCTAGCTTCCTAAAGCCAAGTGAGATGAACCCTGCCCTGGGTTTATTTGAGCCTTGGGTGTCTACTTGCTTCAGGTAGACTCCACCTCTGCGGTCAGAGCAAGCCATCAGCCCCAAGTACGACTTGGTTTCATTTTGGAGAATGATTTTTAAGATGACTGGCCTCAGCCTCACCATTAACATCCAGCAAACACATACAAAAAGCAGAATAAGCCTTTGCTAGTAGATGACCAGTTTGTTTTGAGTTAACTTATTCTTTCTGCGCTTTTCACCCAAAACTGAATATCAACAAGAAAATAAAGCTAGGAATTTCAAGAAGTGACACATTTCTGTTAAATCAATATGAAAACCAGTCAGACTATCCTAATAAACATAATGAATGAATTAGGTGTTCAAAGAAGAATGACCTCATGTTTCACTTCTTTATCCTCATCCAAATTATCACATAACATTTGCCCTAGACTCTCTTTCCATGGCTCTGTAAAGACCTGAGGGGACTTTTTGGAGGGAGCCAGCCAATATCTTGGCTTCATTTGCTATTGTCTCTGTTTATCACTTGGCACAACCCCGTCAGAGTAAGGGTAGAATGGCAGTAAAAGGATAATTGCTTCATTATAATAATTCAATCTGCTCTGAGACAGGCTGTCTCCTGTGCTATGTGAGAAACAGCTAGAAACTTTATTTCATAAGCAAAATTACCACTGGCCATTTTAAAATGCCAAGAGCAGCTATCATTAGATTGTGGTTCGGCTGGCTCTGCTCTCTAGTGCAGGGGCTGCGGCGGGCTGGGAAGCATCCATCTCAGGAAGGAACCGACCTTCCTGAGAAGAAGGAAGGTCCCATGCTGGAGCAAAGGGGTGATAAGCAAGAGAAGATCCAACCATTCCTTTAGCACAAAATCAAAAAGTTCAGGAAAAACATGTTTCTATACCAGGAGAAGAAATTCTGTAATTGCTTGTATAGCGAATTGGGAACAATTTTTGCTCCTTTAGAAACACAAGCTTGACCTGGTCACTATCGCTGAAATCTGGTGGGAAGATTCCCATGGCTGGAATGTTTAGATCAATCTTTATTCTGTATTTCAGGAACATCAGCTGAGCAAAAGCTAAGGTGGACTTGCACTGTTTGTGAAAAGGGTTTTGGCCTGTGTCCAAATTTTTAGCAACTCGGGAACGAATGTTCTCATATCGTTATGGATTAGTGTCCTCAGAAATGGTGYCTGAGATGGGTACAGCCAGCATCAACTCCAAAGCCAACAAGGAAGAGTGAATTTAGCTCACTGGATTATGATGCATAGGGACAAAAAAACTGCACTGTCATGGGTGCTGCAGCCTGTGTAGTTCAAGTGAGAGCCCTCCTATCRCATCTACCAACACATTTATGGCATGTCCAGCCATACAGAAGACACAGCATAACTTAAATGCATGCAGCGTATAACATGTAGTGTGTAAAATCTGGTGTGTAACATACTATGTGCTAGATTTTTTTCTTTACAGGTTATCAGCTGATCAGACAGGGCAAATTAGTGGCTGCATAGATACAAGCCATCATGGCTGGATCATGTTTGTTGGGATCATCATCACATAGCCCCAGCCAGGATTGGGCATTTTGAAAAGCCTGGCTTCAGAAAACTGAAAATATCACAAGGAAGAATTTAAACAGAGAAACGTGGATGATTGACAACTGCTTAACGACAGCAGATCAGTGATGACTAAGATTAATGAATCCTGGTTTGTGAGGAATGTCTTTCACCACTAAGTGACTATTGGTGTCTGATAAGGCTTGAGCTTGGTCAAAGCTTTGCTTATTGCTGGCTGTTCATAAGGGCTCTCTCTGGGGTGGGTCCTGTGATGTCTAATAAGTTGAGAAACTGTACTAACAACTTTCATCCAGGGAAGTCACTAATTAAAAGAACAGTAAATTGATGGTAATTAATATGAATTACAGGCTGTAAATTACACCAATATGGTAAGAAAAGGACACAAATACAAATTTATAGTCATCAAGAGTTTTAAAAGTATGTTACCTACAAATGAGTTCATCACAAAGGTACCACATTGCTTCTAAATGGACATGCTAAGACTGCCAATAATAAAGCCAAAGAAGTAAAAATGTTGAGTAAATGTTTCCCACTTAGATTGGGGAAAAGCTAGATAATGCATTGCATCTTATGTAAGAAAAACAACCCTTTCTTTTATAACAATAATTTCTAAACTTAGAAATTTTTAATTGGCAGTTCTTGAATAATTTGCCAAGAGGCAAAGATGTTCACTGAACCCCTGCTGCTGATTTTGAATAAGTCTTGGAACACTAGAGAAGTTAGAGATGTGAAGAAAAGATAATGTTGTGCCAGCACTTAAAGAGAGTAACTAGGATGACATGAATAAACATAGGCCCGTCAGCCTGACATCAATCTGAACAAAATAATAGAACAGTTATTTGAGGATTCTATTAAGAATTAAAGGGGAAAAAATAGAATTAAATTGATATTATCATGAACTTATTAAAAACAGATCCTATCCAAATAATTTTATAATGTTGGAGCATGTACAAGTTTAATTGGTAAAGGTAATAGTGCTGATGTAGACAATACTGTTGGACTATTTTACCAACTGATAGGTCCTCAAGTAAAACTGCCTTGGGGGAATCTGCCAGTCTCGTGAGCTGGGTTCTTGGCCCTTCACTCTCTAACAACCATTCCCTGCTGATGGAGTTGGCAGATAACGCAAAGACTGGGAGGGACTGGTGAATGGTGAAGATGTAACAGCTAATTTGGGAGACGAATCCGGTTTGCTCCGTAACTGTGACACAGCACAAGTAAGGGACAGCAAACGAGGCCAGACTTACCAAGTGAGGAGATCAGTGATTTTGAAGAGATTTCCAGATCCTGGTATAAAGTCAGCCGAACAAGAGCTCAGTGTCTAAAGAGGCCAAGACAGCCTTTGGCTTTGCAAAGCAGGGTCCATTAAGGAGCAAGGTATCCTCTGTGTTTCACAATGGTGTGATGGCTCCTACAATTGTTTTGGTGTTCAGAAAAAGAATCCTGAAAAAAAATGGAGAGGATTCAGAAAATAACACACTAGCTCAAGTAAAGGATAGGAAAGCATACCTTATTCTGAGAGACTCAAAAGCTCAATTTATGTGATATGTCCAAAGGAAGGCTTGAGGATGACTTGATACTGATGAGTTACGGSCACACAGATAGCAGAACTTTCACAAAGATGGGTTCCTTCCCTTATTGGACAAATGTTTAACAAATCTCATGGTCTGATGCTGAAGTTAGAATAATTCTGACAGAAATGAGACACTTATTTTCAGAGGGGAGAATAATTAACTGCCAGAATTACTCACCAATAGGCTCCTTGTTATTGATCAGTTTCTAATAAAGCCTGGAGGAAATWGGGTAAAATTTCAAGCAGGAGGACACCCACGTAGGTCCCATGGGTTGTTTTACAATGCAGACCTGTCTAGAAGACCCTCAGATCTATTCTAACCTTAAAAAAATCTGAGAAAATAGATTGTCAGTGATGACACACGCTTTTAGTGAGTCTTTAGTCCAGCAGACTGTCTCACCACTGAGACAACTAGGAAGACCTTTCTTTACACAATAGAGTGCTCAAACATTCCCAAAGTTACTGTTTGCTTTTGCAGATAGACAAAAAAAGATGTTTTGGCTMGTGCAGCCACCATGTTTAGTCACTGTCAAGCTTTTCAGCAGTTGTTCTTTTAACTCTATCTTGAGAGTATGGCAATTTCCCCATTGCTTCCCCAAGACTTACAGATCTTGAAAATTAGTGAACATTTAGTATCAAGGAASCCAGAGGTTCAAAACCATTTATCCCATTTCTTCATACTCTTCAGCTCCTTTTGTGGCCTCATAGAATTTCTTGCCCACTGATTTTATGAAGAAGCTGGATGCATCTCTCACTGCTTATCAGCTAAAGAGCTGATCTGACGGGAAGCACCACTGTGAGCAGCTCTACTGCACTCGGTGGGAAAGTTTCCATTTGCAGACCTGTTCTTTTAGTTCACATGGCCTTGCAGCCCATCACTTTGACCAAGTCTAAAGTCTTGAATCACAACTCAAGCAAAATAACCACGGTTTTCCCCCTTTTCCCCTTAAAAATTTGTGAAACTACCAAGTTTTCCATGGCCTTTCCCCAAAACCACAACCTGCTGTAAATTCATTGAAAAGTAATTCCAAACTTAACCCAGATTAATAATGCTTCCAATTATTATGGCCAAGTTTTGCAGTTTAACAGATTAAAAAATGTCAGATTTCATGTCTCTTTTTGTGAACATTTTGTTCCACTCAAACCACAATCCCATAACTTATTACCGCCAAACTAAAGCTAGGGAAAAAGTCCACCTTTGCATTTTGAAAACTCTAAACTTTGGTGGAGTTCAGATCTGCAGTTTAATTTTGTCCTGTTGCATAAAGATGGGAGGAACCTGCTTCTAGATCCAGAAGGGTTTCCAAGTCATTGCCCTACCCAGATTGGGATATTTGGACCCATATGCTTTTGTTTGGATCCTTTGCTAYTTTTTTCCTTAAAATGGAGGGCGTGCTCAGATCATCTGCAAGTGTTTCAAGCTAAAATGTTTTCAGCCGTTAGCCTCCCTTTAGCTGAAAATCATTGCCCCTTGACTGAAGTGTAATATCTAGCCACAGTTCCCCACCAGTGCAACGTGAACCATATTTGCTGGCCCACCCTCATGGAGAGGAAGGAGATGAGAAGGGTGAACACCTACAAAGATGCTAATTCAATTGTTTGTGATCATGCTGGCTACCCCCTACGTTTTTGTGAGGTTGGTTTCTTCTCCTGGCTTCTGCATTCTTCTCCCTAGGTAAGATATTTGGAGACAGAAACATGGGCTGATGATGACTGAAACCATACTCCCCTGAACAGGATGGYCCTTGCACTTTCTAGACCAAAGTACTCTCTGGGACTGTGCTGAAAAAAAGATTTATAGTTTTTAATCTCCTCGTAAGGTATGACTGTTAAGTACGCTATAATATATAGGACAGGAATTAATCCTGAATTTATTTAGTGTCTTTTCCTTATTTCATCTGTCAGAAGATTGCCATTTCAATTATTTATTAAGAAAATTATGTTTTTCAAGGTAAATGCATTACTTTCTTTATCTGCTTTCAATTAGCTGGGAATTCACTATGTTCAGCCAAATGTCCRTTCATCAACAAATTCCAGATTCCTGGCAGTCTGAACAAATTCCCAATTTTCTTCTTTTATGGGTAAAATAAGTGAAGATATTCATGCCTCATGCTAAATTATGGCTGGGGTTAGACTAGCCTGGAGGGAGGAGAAAACAACTATGGAAGGTTTTGAAATATATTAATAGAAGTTTTGATAGAAGTAGAGCTAAAATATTTCACAATCTTTTTTCTTCAGGTGTTTCGTTACGTTAACKAGATGCCCTCCTGCCCTCCTTCATGGGCAACTTAATGAACTGAGCTAGTCACCCTCCAAAATGCGTGCAACAGGTTGATGAGACTGTCTCTACCTGCAGGGCTCTGCCTTCCACASTGTCATGCAGGAATAAAAGCAAAGTAAAATACATCCCACACTACTGCAACTCTTCATGTCATGTCCAACCCTTTCAACTAGTGAATTCACATTTTCAGTGCAAGGCTGTGGAAAGTAGCTCCAGCAGTGTCACGGGCTGCCGGAGGGCCACCTGTACACCCTGGAGCATCGAGGGAGCAGGGAAAAGCACAGTGGCAGAATAGCATCCAGGCTTCTGCCTCAGAAATACTCTGGTGCTGGCCCTCCTTTCTCCTCCTGCAGAACAGGGCTACCTAGCTGGGGGCCAGCCCATTGCTGACATAGCTACGTGGCTTGTGAGACCCCAACCAGTTTCTCAGCCCAGCGCCATGCCGTGCTGYGTAGCTGTGTCCAATGCAGCCAGTTCCCTCCCCAGCCAGCTGCTAGGTGGGAGGAGAAAGCCCCATGCTCCAGCGTGGGAGCTGGGCTTCTTGCAGAGAGGCTCTTTATCCCGAAAAGGGAGCATAAGAGCTTTTTAAAATGCAAATGTGCTTTTTTAAATGCCTCACGCCCAAAGGTGCTTTTGCTACCTGCTTGCCATTGACACTTCACCCTGTGCTGGGCCAAAGCCTTTTACAAGGAATCTCCTGGGCAAAACYGGGAGAAAGGCTTTTCCCCTGCCACCCATGGGGATGGAGGGCAACCAGAAATGCCGYCTCAGCCTCTGTGCACGCTCACCACAGCTCTGAGCTCAGTTACTCTCCAGGCACTGCTTGAAGTGGTACTCCTGTGTATGGTGTGACCGGCCCCCAGCCATGGGGAGAGCAGAGGAGCTGGGTGGGGTGCTCCCACTGTCCTGAATGGCTATATCAGCCTCCCTCATCTCTGCAGGGCATCAGGCCACACGCCCAAGGAGGTCCCGGGCACACCCCAGCTCCCAGCTGGCCTCCATGGCCACGTTGCCTTCCCAGAGGGCAAGGAGACAGGGAGGAGGATAAGCTCCCAACAGGGAGTTAGGATCTAGTCGGGATGCTTCCTTGGACTCAGGAGCTTTGTGAGATAGCCTTAAAATAAAAGCAATATTTAAAGCTCAACATTTTCCTTCCAAACAAGGAAGATTTTCAGCCATTTTAGTCATTCATTTTATCTCCTTCTTTTGTTAGTGAAACTGCTGTCTCCCCTGGCTTCCTCAGCTGTCACAAAAATCCTCTGTCCTGGTCATCTCCTATGGGTTGTATTAAGTCATTTTGGTTTTGTGCTGCCCTTCTGTCTCTCAGCTTAGCCATCACTGACTCTGATTATATTCGCTTGGTCATCTCTTCTTTCCTCCTTTCCACTCACAGTGGGTACTTTCTGCTTCTTTTGTTTTCTCTTTCCAATGATTTGTGGTCAGTAATGCTTTCCTTACGCTGTGGAGCAGGACTCTTCAGTCTTTCTCATCACATTCAGGTGTTCGTAGGTCTCTCCCTCTCCGTGCACGCTCTGAGATAGATTGTGTTCTCTTGTGCACCATATTTTTTGTCATGTGAGTGAAGAAACAGTCACCGCTCTGCCTCTTGTTCCTCAGGTTGTGCAGAAAGCTAACCGTCCTTACATGGGCTGACGCCTTTCCCACCAGACGTAGGAGAGGCAAGAAGATGAGATTTTTTTCCTTACGTGATTTGTGTGCACCTCAGCCAGGTATTGCTCTCCGCACGGCAAGATGATTAGGCTGATGTTTTGTGGTAAAAGCTATGCCGCCTTCMCTTCTTGGTGACGCAGAACCCTGAGAGCCACCTCGCCGTCCAGCAGCTCTGCCAATGGTGAGTGCTCCTGCTGAGGGCTCTCCCAACAGGCAAAACCATTGCCGTCTCTTCAGCATCTGTCTAATGTCCTATAGCCTAGGCAATCGTGAACTCATGTGTTTATTTTACTGGTAGAATACACCTGCAACTTAAATATTGTATGATAAGCAGATGTTCACTTCTATAAATTGAACAGCACACAAAGATTTATAGACCCCAGAGGTTCAGATTTAGCGAGTAGGAGCCAAGGTCACAACTGGACCTTCAGATTCAATAAATCTTGACATTACTGGAGCATTGGGGGAGGGGAGGAAGGCGTTGTTATAGCCATACAACAATTTTAAAAGTATGTCAGTGATGATGTGCAAAGCAGATGTAAGTCAACCTGATTTTGATACGTTAAACTGACCCTTCCAGGCAAGAGATGAAATAACTCAGGATTTGATTTGGAGTCACATATGGAATATAGGAGTGGAAACGGTGATAATAAGCCCCTGTTCATATAACAAGCAGAGGGGAAAAAAAAGCTCCATGAAAAAGTATAAATGTTTTGTTTTCATGCTGTAAGAAGGACACTGTTGATATTATCAGTGGTAGATTTATTCTAATTAAGGTACTTTAAATGACATATCTGTGCTGTATTTTTCTTTCATGCAGTGCACTAATGAAAACCACTGGTTTAGCTACAGAATAACGAAAGTCCTGCGTGAGCATAGTAGGTACCCACTGCACCCCAACAGTGTCTCCCAGCTCAGGAGGCTGCTGGGTGCATTCGGAGGCCTGGCAAAGAGCACAGGTTTTCGGAAGTAATTCAGTCTCTAATGTCCCTACAGACCCTGGTCTCTTTGCTGGAGCTTTAAACACAGGCTGGCAGCAAGGATGAGGGAAAGGGAGGCGAGGTAGTATGGACAACCTGTGCCAATGTCACTGCGGAAGAAAAAGAGGCTGGAAATACAGAGAGTTAAGGAGAGTAAGAGACAAGGAGGAAGGTTTTAAACGGGCACCAAAATATCCTGACATGGCTGTGTTATAAGCACCTTCATACAGGCAGCTCAGTAGCCATTGCCTTGTGACAGCTGCAATAAAATAGTGCTAAGGGTGTAAACATAAGTGGATAAAGTCTGAAACACCAGAGGCAGCCTGAACTGACCCCTGCCAGCCCAGAGCCCAGCCTGGGCTGTGAAGCCCTCCAGAGAAGTAGTACAAGTTCGTCTACTCCTGACTCCCCACCATACCTGGTGACTCCCAAGTTAGGGCAGTCCAAGTTAGCTTTCACCAGCCGCCACGCCGCCGCAGCCTGGGCCGGGCAGGGAAAGCCAGAGCTGCCGCTGATGTACACGGGGTGTACGTGACCGGCTCCTCCTGTAGCCTCTCCACCCTGCAGGAGCCCATCCCGCTCCACACCTGCAGTTTTGCAACTGCCCACGACATTTTAAAACAAACAGCTCAACTGGCCCATTGAGCAATCCACGGTTACAACAAAAACCCGCACGGAGGTTTCCAACGAGCAATTATAAATTACAGTGGTGTTTTGGTGTTTCTGCCTTTCTGTTTAGAGTAACTCATAGCAGTTTATGAGAATCACCTGACTAGTAATTTTTAGGGACTTCCAGTAGTTCAGCCAAGAGCAAAGCAGAAAAAACACTACCAGAAGGGAATTCCCCAGTTACTGAATAGTAACTAATAAATACAAATACCCATGACTGTAGAAGATGGAGGCAGAGAAGAAAACACAAGAGGCAGACAAGAGAAACCAAACACAAAAATGTTGTACTGACTTTTTTCTCATTAAGGTATGCATGTGAACATCTCTCCCAAACTGATGTATCTGAAAGAGCTGTCTGAAGCAGACAGGAAGATGTAGCATTTGATGGCTTCTGTGGCAACTGAAATGAAAATTTTGGAGCCAAAGTGAAGTTATCACTAGCTGCCAGGTACAATCTTTGCAAATGAGAGTGCTCCCAAATAAGACTGTGGGATATACGCTGGCTGCCAGTTGTAATACTGTTAGTCATATCATCCAAAAAGCATGACAGTCTGAAGCACCAGCTCAAGATTTTCAAAGTGCTTGCACAAGGATGCTCTTAGATGTCCATGCACAGCTACCTGCATGACCTCCTGAAAGAAAATTCAGCGGCAAAAGCTGGAGTCAGGCCGGGGTGGTCGGGGCCCAGAGCACTAGCCTCTCTTGCTCTCATCCTGGCTCCAATTTTTCAACTCTGGACACAGGGCTCATTTTAACTCTCACACCCATGTATGCAAGATATGGCCATATTTTGCTTCAGAGGATGTAGTGAAGCTTACGGTATGTACAGGCTTGGAAAAGGCGGCTGTAGCAATCTGATTTACAACAAACCTTCTGTCAACTGGTCTTTCATGACCAACGGTGCGTTTCTGTGCCCACCTCCCACAGAGGCATGGGGAGCGATGACCTGCCCCAGTGCCACCCAGCAGCCCCAGCCAGCAGCCCCCTTCAGTGATCCTAGTCACCACATCCCCTTGCCTGGACATTTTTTCCCCATGACCACAAGCTCCAGGATCATTAAGGCAAGGTATTTCTCAATGGTTTCTCCACTGCGCCTTGTGAAAATCCTACACAACCAGGACAATCGGGAAGTGTTTATACTGTCTGGCCTTTGTTCTGGTATCTTTGAACACTGACTCCAAAATCATTCTGATTTCCATACCAAACAAGCACATTGTGGCTTCTTTACTGGTGAGGCACAGACTGTGAATTTCCTTGCCTTGGAAGTTGCAAAAGACAGCTCTGGTATCTGCAACATCTTTTAAGAGAGCCCCTGGTGTCCTTTATGAAAAATTCATTTAGGGTAAATCAATATTCGGCTATATCAGAACAGGCTGCAGGTAAAAGTGAGCTTAGTGGTTACTATTTATTCCCAGCCGACTACTAGTCCCATTTCCCATTGCTGAAATAAGGCGTTAAAAATCAAAGTAATCTCTCGTTGAAAGGAAGACATTCCTAACAGCTGTATCCTTCAAAGGCTTCGGCCTTTTCTTTCCCCTTACCGTCTTCCTAGGTAGCCCTCAGGGACACATGGTTATGTGGGATGCCAACTGCTCACTATTCATCATGGTCCTATTCTCCAAGGGCCCATTGACTTTCAATAATTTATCACTCAATGTTTTGTGTGTTGCTGCAGAAATAAATCAGAACTGGGAGCACCAGATGCTCCTGCATCCCCTCGTACTGTGTTAATTTATTAAAAAGGGGTTTTCTCAGCCCAGCCATGGGGTGCAGGAATCTCCTCCGCAAGGAGCAGTGAGGATGGGGGTTAAGGTCCACTGAGCCAAGTGCGAAGAGCATTGAGAGAGAGAGAGAGAGAGAGAGACACTTCAACGTGGAAGCACATGAGCTTGGAAACCCTCACAGGGTGAGCAGGCAGTCGGCTTTCCAAGCAGAGCTAGTGGTGACAGCGCTCCAAGAAAAATACATTTAGTCCTTAAGTGTGTAACTTTTGTTCTGGGCTCAAAGTCTCTTTTTGTTTCTTGGACTAGGTCTTGCACCCGGATACGGCAAGTAAATATCAAGCCATAAATCACAAATTCGATGCTTGCTTTTCTTTCCTCAAGGTTGTATAATATAATGAAAAAGATCAAGCAAATGCAAAGCTATTTTACGCTGCACATGCAGAGTGCAAAAGGCCCTGGGTCTCTTCCAATGACCCCACAAGAATGATAGGCCTCCTGCTAACAAGAAGATCTATTTTTCTGAGGCATCACACAAATCCTCTCATGGATTGAAGAGTTTCTCCTGTTCTCGTTTTCTTTAATGCTCTTGCAATACAGTTAATTTAACATATAATGACCCTTCGTTCAAACCTTCTGCACATATATATTATGGTAGTTTCATCAGATGTGCCTCTCGCAGAACAGGAAACACAAATTTCCTATGTTCCTTCCCAGAGTCCTGAATGCACRTCAACAGCTTTTTGGTACTTATCACCCTTGGTCATTTCTCATCTCCCCTTCAGAGGGGGAGTACCGCGGCTCCTAACACACAAWCTTGCCTCTGACGTTACCTCTGGAACATCAGGTTGACCCCACCTGGAAGACAGGAGGGTGYTGGGACTTCTCCTCGAAGTTCTAAGACCTTGTCCTTGAAGTCCAGCCTTGCCAAGGTTCCACACCCAGTTCCAGCACTCCCCACTGCAGCAGGGCCTAAAGTCACACCACTGGTGCTCTTATAAAATCAGCTTCTAGTTGCCTGCAAGGGGAAGAGCCAAATGGAGAATGCATGATTCTTCCTACCCCCCAAAACATTGTTCAGGGTAATTCCTCTTCTCTAGGACGGTGCCCACCGAACAGGAATTCTATAATGGGATAGGAGCATTCCCAGTACTGCTGACACCTTAGCAGCCCCTCTGCTCACCTCTGAGCATGTAAAAATTGGACTTCAGAGCGTCACAGGGCTAACTGACAGCTAGTTTTTCTGGTGACAGCAAGAAAACACACTTTTGACACCAGCTCCTTTGCCAGGTTTCAAGTCTTTGCCACACGTCCAGAGGGGCTTAGCAACCTTTACGGGAACGAGCTGGCAGGTGGGTTGTAAACCCCCATTTCTGTCTCCATTCTCTCCTCCTCCTCAGAAGTTTCTGTTTGCATTGACATTCTCCCAAACTTGTAAGCTAGGGAAAGATATCCAATATGCATAATTCTAGCCTGAAGAGCTAAAGTTTGCCAATGTTACGAGAAAGCATAAGCAAGAGCTTATAATGGGAAGTGTTGGGCAATCCTGTCTTTACTGAAGGCAAAATCCCCCACTGCGCCTGCCACCAAGATTAATTCCAGATTTCCTTAGGTTCTGTGACATGCACAGGGCCTGTCCCAGCTGCTGCTAAGCACTATCAGGTCTAATGCTCTCTTTCAAATCTCTCAGCCCTAATATCAAGAGCATTATTCTGAGATTTTTCCTGAAATCTTCATGAGACAACATTGGGAAATCCTGATTAGTCAGGAAGACCGTTGTTTATCCTCCTGGTAAAACAGAGCTTCCGCTAAACCAGAGCCATTCCCTCCTTGAAGATAAGCAAATGTTAACAAAATCACTGTAAATCGTGAGATTACTGGTTAAGGTTGCAGCAAAACGCAATTTGCAACTTAACTCTGTTTTCTCTCATTTACAGCCTTCTTCAAATGTCTTCTTTGGCACTGAAAACATTTGTCTCAACCTAAAAGTGAACTTTAGAGGGGGAGAGTCTGAATAAAACCCCTACAGCTGTTTTTGAGTTCTCCAGGAAGAAAAAAATGCACATTTCCCAGTATAAACATTATCTTGGTTTTATTTTGGGGGTTTTTTGTTGTTTTGTTTGGGGTTTTTTTTAGTTCAAGGAGAACATTCAGTTTATTTAGAGTGAGATTATTTTATTTTATTTAGATGTCGGCACAGCACATCCGTATTTCTCGCTGAGACAGAGGAACATCAGAACTACTCTGCAAGGTCAGTCCAAGGGTCGGTCCAACCCCGTACCCTGCCTCTGACGGCGGCCAGGAGCAGATGCTCAGAGCAAAGCACAGAGGAAACAGGACCAGCACCCGGGGGCCTTCCCTGGTGTCCCCGCTGTGCTCCCAGCACTCAGTGGTCACAGGGCTTCCTGAGCTGGAGCTGCAGCTGGGCCGCTGCGTTTGACAGTCACCGACGGCCTGGACCTCTCCGAATTTGTCTAGTCCCCTTTTGAGCCCCTCTACCCTCTTGGCCTTTGCAGCTTCCTGTGGCAAAGACACAGGCACGAGGCAGCTATGCTGCTTGTGAAATTAATACTTGCCTGCCCTCTTTTTAAACCTGGTAATGTCCTTGGAAGACTCTTAGTTCTTAAATTACAAGAAACACTGAATAGGCTCTTTCCCTGAATTGGCCTTTTTTCATAAGCTGTTTCATTATTCCTCTCGTGCAAGCTTGGTCATAGCCCTCCTCATTCTTGTTTTTCTTCTCTCTGTACCTCTGGCTCTCCTGTATCCATTTTAGGGGGGCTGAAGCATGGTATGGCTTGGACTTACCAATTTAAACAACAGCTTCCTTTCCTGGTAGTATCTAGTACTTAATTTGCCTATTTTTGTCTTCCATTGCTGAGTAGCAGACAATGCCATCAGAGAACTTTCCACCATTATTCCAAACTTCTTTCTAAASAGCAGCTTGCTGAGAGCCAACTGTTGGATAAGCAGTGGTCATCTTGTTGCTTTCCCTCTATTTCATTACTTTGCACTGACTTTCTCTGGACATTTTATGTCCCAGTCACTCAGCAGTGTGAGATCCTCCTGCAACTGTTTGCTGTTGGCTCTTCTGAAGAGTTCTGCATCATCTGTAAATGTGGTTAACTCGCTATTTATCCCCTCTTCCAGGTCTTTGATTAATACATCRGAGTATACCACATACATCTATGCTGTTTTCTAGACTAGAGCAGCTCCGTGAGAGGACTTGGGCCTTTTTCCCTCTGCAGCTTGGCTTTCCAATGTGCCTGGGGCAAAGTACCATTTTTGGAAAGCTGGATACGCTTTATCARTGATGCCTTGCTTAGTCACGTACTTACTGACCTCTGCGAAGACTGCCAACAGATTTGYGAAGCCTGTCTCTCCCCGACAGAAGCAACATTTCTTTCCTTTCACCATCCATTTCACACATATGTGATCCATCCATGTCTATCAATTTTAATCTGTGATATAATTTTCAATACCTTGCCTGGTATAGAAGGCCAGCACATTAGTTTGTAGTTCTCAGGTTCGTTCTTGAATTATTTCTAGCTATARTTAATGTATCTGGAATAAAAGGTTCAAATGTGAGGTTTCATTAATAATTAGAAGGACAACAAATATTCCCTGTAGACAAGTTCAGTTATCTGTGCTAGTTTCCCTATTAAAAGCGTAACTTCTTCCACAAACTGGGCCAAAGTATGCCCACAATTAAAATATTTGGAAAGTTGCCCTTGTTCCTTGAATAAAGTGTTGGTTTAGTTTTTGCACTGCAAAATGCACTGGCAATTTCTTCTCCCATAAACTCCATTTTTGTATTCACAATTTCGCTCCTATAGTCCCTTGTGGRTCAAACATAATATAAGGCATCAACTGAACATCCAGAAGTTGTCATATAGTTTGGCATCTGCAATTAATGCTGCAATCTGAGTTCACAATTAATTAGAGCCCTCCTACAYTGAGATATGCACTAGCATTATTTTGCCTCTATAATTTCAGTTATATTGGTACAGTGGTYGATGCCCCAAGCCTGTCAGTGTTTAAGAGGCATTTGGACAACGCCCCTAATAACATGCTTTAACTTTTGGTCAGCCCTGAATTGGGCAGGCAGTTGGACTAGACGATTGTTGTAGTTCCCTTCCAACTGAAATAGTCTAGTCTATTCTATTCTAAATCAGAGCATTCCCTGCGCACACTCCTTTCCTGGAATAATTGTGCATATTTGTTGATGTTTTAGCATATTTTCCTTCAGCGTGATTACCCCCAGTTTTACAAAGTAGAAATTTGCATACTTTTAAAATGTAGTCAAATGTATAACATAGGGTAAAAATATGCAAGTCTGTATTTGACTTATCTGTCTTATAKACCTGAGTGTGTGCACATGCGTGTGTGTGCATAATACTGCAGGGGCGTTCATGCAGACATTAGAGAAGGTAATTTGCATAAAAAAGGCATTGTACAGGAATTGTGTTTTATTTCARAAAATGCTAAATAAAACCCAAAGAGGTAGAAGTTACCTAGAGCAGTGAAGGCATCAAGTATTTAATCATGAACRTAATTACAAATATGAAAGCACTGTCTGTGAAATTAATGCAACCTATCAGGTGCTTTAAAAATAGGCTCCCCCTTAAATATTTGCCTACCCAGGGCTTCAGTAGGTATCATCAGGGTATGATAGGGAAACAAATGMAGATTAATGGAGGGTGTGTGGGTGCTTTCACCTCTCTCCCTCAAAATTAGCAGCACTGCCGCACTGTGCATTCCCACATGATAATACATCAGGACCATGCAGCCTTGCCTCCACCCTCGAGTCAGTTCAGGGCTGTGTTTGCCTCTGGGTAATGTTAAATTTAGGGCTTGCGTTTCAGGACTACTCATCTTCACTTCGCAGCTCTCTCAGCTGCAGTATATCACTCACAGGCCAATGCCCTTAACCCATAGGGGGGTATCCCATGTGGCATACACTAATTTATAAATGAGAATGATATCTGAATGCGTCACATTTCAGTGAAGAAAAACAAACCTTATGGACTCTTTTAAGGCTGTGATAAATTAGAATGTGCACGGTACAAATATTTATCTTGCACCCTTATTACAAGTATTTCCTTTTCACTGGTTAATTTAATTAAGATGTGTCCCTTCGGATTAAAACTTTGTAAGATGGATGTATTTTTCTCCAAAACATAATTCATTTTGAATGAAGAGGGGAAAACTCATAGCTCCTGAACTTATTAATAATGATCTGAATTAAAATACATTCCTGGCTTCCTTGAACACTTACGTATGTTATGGGATAGCTGGGAGGGGAGGCAACAGGGATAATTTTTGTTTTCATGAGAAGGACCTGATCCCAGAAACACTGTCAAACATGTATGATGAGGAGTTAGTCACAATTATTTCTTTGGCAAGGGAGAAAGAAGCAGAAATAAAACCAACAGTGACCCAACTTTCTGTCAAAGGGGGGGACGGGGATGAGAGAGCTGGTATGGGATCATTATTTTTTCCTCCCAACGCCCAGGATCCCATCTCACTCCAAAAAAGCCTCCTTGTGCTTGGCAGCGTGTGGCTGTGAAGGAGATTGAGGACAGGAGCAGGAGAAGCGATCAAGCTTGCCCGGAGCGGCTCATGGCCTGGAGGGGGTCACCCTCCTGCACAGCCCCAGGGACTGTGGGGGCCTCCCATGTGTCCCCTCTCTGCAAATAGTCACCCAGCGCAGGACACTGGGCCCCCAGGGAAGGCAAAACCCACAGAAGACCCCATCCTGGTTCAGCTGGCAAGTTCTGGGCGAGAGTAGCCATCCTCTGAAGGTGCTACCTGAGCTGTAGACTCAAAAAGGGAAAGATGAAGCCCGGTGGAGAAGGTGCTGTTTAGGGGTTCAGAGGGTCAGGATTTTGCCTCGGGTCTGCTGTGCTAGTCTTGGATGTGCCACTTCATCTCACTTGTCGGGACCCCTTCCTGACTTCTGTCTGATCTACTTCAAGGATGATATCTCTGGATCACAAGCCGACTCCTGCTGTGTCTGTGCAATGAGTCGAGGCTCCACGCACAACTTTGCTGACATACAGGCATTACAGAGAGATGACAAGACTACAACTGTTTTTCCAAAATATCTGCTTTGACTCTCCTCACAGAGCAATTCCTAGAATTGTCCATTAGCAAATTAGTCCCCAGATCAGTCCCTACAGAGGGGTGAGTGATTTTGCGCCTGATTATCCCTTCRAGGGAGAGTTTAGACATACAAATATTTGGGAGACCTATTTTGAGAGGCCTCTTCTTCCACAAAGGTTGGTGTTTACAACTTCCATCACTGCCTCTGTGGCATGCTGATGAGGGATGATTTTAATGAGGTTCGAGGTTCAAGGTTCAATAATAGAAGAAGGCTCGTCATTTCACTTCCTCATTAGAGGTGAATTTTCTGATCAGTTTGGAATATTGTGTCAATAACTCCTGTCATATTTTMTTTCATTACAGAGCCTACCAATTCACTGCTAGTAGACTCATTAACAAAACAAGGGGCATCACTGCCAGAAGAAAAGACTACTCAAACATAAATACACAGTCTAGCAAAACATCTCAAGCATATAAGCTTGAACTTGAATCATTGCTGCATGTATAATTGAAGGAGTTTCTCAACACATTATTCAAATCCATGTTGATGCTGTTTTGCTTCCCACCCTTCTCCAGCACCTGTAGAAACCTCTCTGCTGACCCTAAGACCCTTGGTGAGATTCAAGCCAGAGTGTTTGGTCAATGCCAGCTCTTACATCAGTGACTGGCACCCCTTAATGGCTCACACGTCCCACTTTCAAAAGAACAATTATGGCCATGCTGTGAGTTGAATAACAAAACTCAAAGGAAAATGAACTTGAAGATGTTTCCCTAGCAACTGTGTGCAGCAGTGTTCCCACCAGTCCGACATTACAGCATCACACTTTGAATTGAAAAAAATACAGATTGAAATCTTTACCACTTAAATGGCAAATGCAGCCTGGCAGACACACAGCCTTCCTTGGTCACACCGGCCAGTACCCAACTCATAACGCTGGCTTTCACCTTATGTAGAAGACCACTCTGGGTAAGGAACAGCAACAGCCATGAACAGAGGTTCAGGGAGCATAGCAACCTCAGGAGCTGGCCCTGAAAATAAAAAAGTTTAATTTCAGTATTTTTAAAAGAAAATAAATGTTGACTTTCTCTTTCTCCTTCCATTCCTGATCCTTCTCACTACAACACTAGTGTAATTTTAGCATATGCTGTTTAACAAGTCACCTTCTGCCATCTGACACACCTTGGCTTTCATGAAACAAAAGCCATGAGTTCCCAGTGGGCAAAGCAAAGCTTACTCACCTAACTGTAATCATCTTTGTGCAGCAAGTCTTTCCGAGTCCTTCTTGCTCATCCTTCCTAAAAGACCTGACTCCCGGAAACAACATGTCCTGGTGCAACCCACCCTTTCTTTCCAGCAGACTCAGAGGTCCATATTTTCTCTCCACGGTATTACCCAGAGCAGATACAGTGAGTGATGCAAATAGGGGGAGGGAAGAGGCGACAGTCCCATTACTATCCTAATAAACCCACCTATCTTTTGTTTGCATTACCACCATTGTTTTAACTGATGTAGTCCAGTCTACTGCACAAGGCCAACTTTTATGCTGAATCCTGCATTATTATCTTCCAGAAGGACAGTAACCATTTCCCTCAAGGATGCTATTCTGGTTTGAATATTCAGGCTCACAAATGAAAGGCTGCTATGACATCATACTGTAAAATCTATTTGCACTGGTACATTATCTATTAGTTGTACTCCTGAGATAGACGCAACATTATACCATCTCACCCCGAGACTGATTTCCGCTCACCTGTGCTGGAAACGTCCTGTTCCATAAACTTGGGTTCTACCTTTTGGACCTGAAAACACGCTGAAAATGCTCCCCAGAGAGGGTCAACTGATTGCTTTCTTTAGCTGATTCATGCTCATGGATTAAATTAGCAATATTAAATCCAAAATATTGTATCTCACACTATGATTTACGGTTTACCTCGTGCAATACGAGAGGCCTTTGGCACACTGAGGCAGAGATGCCTCAAATGCCACCAACGAGACATTTTTATAAAAAGAATGTGCGGAGAGGGAAGCGTTCAACAACATCCACGCACTAGTTGTGCAGCTCTTCCTTCTGCTTGTCTGGTGTTAATACTCACGACATTCATTCTTTCTATAGCTCTCCACGCACCATCAGTAGGAAAAGTTCGGCCAGGGGCTTCGCAGGGCAGCGCTAAACAGTCTCAGGGTATATCTGAAAGCCTCAGCTGATGAAGCAGGAGGAAGACTATGCAATTGCCCTGACCCACGAGAAAGGGAGCCTTGCTTCTTACCCAGGAAAAGTGGTAGGTTTGTACAACTGAACGGAGCAAGCCAGGAGGGAAAAGAACGATCAAAAAGCTGAAACCTCTCCTTGGTGAGGAGGCAATCCTGCAATTGCTGGGCTTGCTTTGGGAAAACAGCCCCCCACTTGCCTCCTGAGCTACACACAGGGACTTGGGCAAGCCACAAGACCCTCAGTCACCCACAGACTTCAAATGATGAGTTTCTACCCTGAGAGAAGGGCCCGATCCCTCTAAATGACCAGGAACCTCTCAGGAGGCTTTTGAGCATTTCATAACTGCATACAATGGAGTCAAAGACTGAGAAGTCCAGTTTTCTTCTCTGTAATTCAAGTAACAGCCCACCTACATACTGAGATTAAGGTCTACTTTAGGATAATGAAAAGTCATTAATTCTCTTCTTATGAGAGTTTCTTATGAAAATTTTTCTGTTACTCCTTCATCCCCTCCGTTGACACAAGATGATAGAGATGTAGTAGATCAGGCAGACAATATTACGGACATTTTTCTGTGATGCAGAATCTCAGATCCTGCCCTGCTCATCAACATACTTACAYGGCATCAGGAACATTATCTCATACCTAGGAATTACTCCCTTTCCCATCCCTGTGCAGTCTTGCTATCGTTACTTGCAAAACCTCCCTACTCGCAGGTTGGAGCTGGCACTGGAGTCACCATCTGTCTTTCCTCTCTACATGAGGCTTTGATCCAGCCTTTGTCTTCCTAGGAGCCAGAGCACGGCTCCTGCTGGCTCTCCATCCCACCAGGTGCCAAGACCCAGAGCCACTAATGCTGCGGCCACAGAGGAGGCGGTGCTACCCTGTCGCGAATGGGTGATTTAGATCCCTTAAAGAACAACTGTCAAAGGTATCAGCGAAAGTGGTTTTATTGAAATACAATGTTGTAAGAGTGTGACTTAACAAAGTTTGATGGCAAGGTCCACTTTATTCTGTACTGCACAATCATTTGAACAATGATTCAAAACTACCAAGGCAGAATCAAAGTTACCATAATACAAGGTTATGCACGATATCGGTCGCTTACCAAAGATCTGCCATTGGTGAAAGGTCTCTCTGCCTTGAGGAGCAACCTTGAGAGGCGTCCCAGCTCAAGGGATCACCACCATGCAACCACGCTGCCTAGCAGGGAGAGCTCAAAGAAGGCTCACTTAGGCTGTCATATTTATGGAATAAAGTGGTTGGCTCGTAGTCAAATTACATGTGATGGAAAAGATATTCATGACACTCCTTGTACCCACAACTTTCTTCGTTCCTTGATAAATGAGTCTTGGAAAAGCCACCCGCTATTCGTGTGTTAATCACACGATCGGTATTCCAAGCTCATATGCATCGATGCTCGCTGTGTCACTCTGCTCCTTTGTGGCTTTTCAAAGAACTGACTGGAACTAGAGAAGATCTCGGCCAGCTTACGGCTTAGGCCTTTACTTCCTTTGGAGCCTGTACCAAACTACCACTAGTTTGGTTAAGGACTCGAGTGCATCCATCCCAGACCCCCATACCTGCATATCTGCAATACTGCATTTTGAGCTGGGATCTGCCAGGATCTGACCCAATCCTAGGACCTGGCTGCTGCAGCTGAAGCATGTGGACTAGCCTGAGACAAGTTGAGGATTTTGTGTGCAAGCGTAGGAAAGCAGCAAAGCAACTGCGCTTTCCCAGAAAATAAAGCCAAACCCTGTTCCCACAGAAATCAACAGTGAAACTGTTGGGACCTCAGCAGAGACAGTTCAGGTCCTTCGTGATTGTTCGCCTCCTAAAAAGAATTTTGCTTCATTAAGATGCTGAGTCTTTCTAATTTGAATATTTGATTTGCCTCGGGTCTTGGGTTGTCTTCATTATGTGATTGCCAACAGGGAATCAAAAGGGGCATCTCTGAACCTGCTGCGAGGCCGTGAAACTTCACCGGGCAAGTGGGCAGGCACATTCCCGAGGGAGTGCCTCCCTGTTTGATACCATTGTTACGGAAACTTAAAACTTCAGGATAAACCGGGAAGGCCAGTGAAATGCAAATGGCATGAAGCCCAGGAGAGACTGTATTTGCTCACTACTTACCATGCTTCCGCAGAACAAAATGTCTGAGTTTCGGCATTTTGTGAAAATGAGCTTTCCTGGGGTCCTAAAGGCCAAACTCCTTCGTAGGTGTAAAGGTCAGGAATCCAGCAGCAGCGAGGTGATAAGACACGAATCCCAACAGCCACTTGAGATGCTTACTCTGGAAACAAACTCTCACACAAAAGTGGCAAAAACAGAAGACATGATGCAACAGCAAAACAAATGAAAACCATGTGTTTCGTCCCAGGATGAGTTACCTACTGGGAGAGGGAGGGCAAGAGCAGTGGCTCTGTTGTGTAACTCCAGCTTTTCACATCCATTCCAACCCAGCCGGCTAGCGATGACAAAAACTGCCTGCATTCTGATGAACTCAAACAATATGATTTTAACAACACAGGAAGAAATGTCCTTCAGCAGCAAAGTAAGTAACCAGATAGAGGTGCAATGATTTGCTAAGCAGAACAGTGCCCTGCCACACTGCGAAATAAAGCTCTTTCGGACAAAGGAAAGGGTTCAATTTTTCTTGCAAATGGCTTAATTAATCACTTCCCTCAGTTCCAAATGCATAGAGGCTTGAGCTACAAAAGCTCTGCTTGTATTAACCTCCAGGCAAGCAGACGCTCTTCCCTAAAATTCATTTAGATGGCAAAATGGGGAAAAAATGCCAGCAGCAGAGAGGTTCAAAAACTGTGAAGTCCAGGCACTTCAATAAGGCTTTTCCTTTAAAAAAAAAAAAAAATAGAAAAGTACACTGAAACCCAATTCTAGAGAAGATTTTGTTTCCATTTCCCCAGAAGGGAGAGGCAGGGTGAGGATACCACCAGCGCTTTTACATGCAATCCTTTCATGTAAATGATTTCAAATGGAAGCTCTTGCTCTTGCCTACAGACAAAAGCAGAATGCATCACTATTGCCAGACCACCTGGGACATGGGGAGGAGAGGAAATTTCCAGATGGGGTTTAAGACAATTCATTTGTATTTATATTTATATCTATATTATATTTATATATTTATATATTTATATTTATATATTAATGTATATTTATATTTATTTATATAGCCAGAGTAAATGTTTTTTTTCTGAGATAGCATTTCCCTTTACTCTATCTAGACCACCAAGAAAAGAGGGAGGCACAGAATTTCTATTGCATTAATAGTCCTGGTGTTTACAGTTTTGGCTTTTATGAACTTGTGGGAGCTGTTTATTGAGCCATAAACTCCACTAATGGGGATATTATCTCTAAATTATATAAGAACTACAGTATTTGGGATAGTTAAAAGAAAGGTTCAAAACAGTTACACACTTACAGTTTATCTCAATTACCAACATGATCCCGTAATGGGAATTTAATTGCTAATTGCTAGCTTATATTGCAGAAGAACTACAATAACAACACACAATATATAGCCTGTATAAACATGTCCAGACAATTCTATACTACCTCCTTTCACTGCTACCTTCTCGCATGGTGGGGGGTTTTATTACAATGATTTAATTCCTAAATGCCTCAAATTAGGAATTCCTCTTTGTCAGGAAAGCATTTCCAGCAGTGCTTCATTTGACAGATTTTAGGAAGCCGCCTGCACATACTCGAGTGGCTTTGTGCAAAAGGGACAGCCTTATGCATATGCTTAAATACGTGGCTAAATTAGATTCTCAGAGAACTCTAACAAGAGAAATCGTAGTTCCATTTAAATCAACCCAGGTTTTCCTGTTTACCTAGCTGGAGTGAAATTTGACCAAGACCCACTGGCCAGAGCTTGAGTCAAGCTCATTGAAGACAGCCAGGTCCACCTACTAAGCATGGCGCCGAGTCTCTGCTCAGCCTAAGCTCCAGAATACCCCATGAGAGGGATCACATGCACGTTCAGCACGCAGTGTGGACTCACGCTCTTCTCTGCCCAGTCTGCCCAGCTCAACMCAGACTACTCACAGCTGGCTGAAGCTCAGCCCTTCCTTCACATACTGTACTCACTGCAGTGTGGCCGCAACCTGCAGCAAGGGTGGGGAGCAGCCAAGCGGTCACCATGCTTGACCTCAGTGCTCCTCTAACAATGCTGGTGGACCCCAAGGGTGGGATTCATCTCACCCAACAGCAACGCAAACATCTACATTTAGCTGGTTGTTTTAAATCCCTTCAGAGTCAGTGCAGAGGGAGGGGCAGTGTACAGATAACAGGCCTCCTGTAGATATGCCTGTAGGCTAGTCATTCCCTAGAGATGCCCATCGCCCTTCCATTGGCAAGTAAGGGATCCAGGGAGCTAGTGCAGGTGCAGACATCGGCACTGTAGACATCTGAAGGCAAGGGACATAAGTCTCACCCATAAACCTCATGATAATTTAGAGGAGGCTGCGTCCCACCCGTGCCACAGTAGCTTTGCAAAAGGTCCTCCTCTTGTCTTTCAAGACAACGCCGTTCTTTTGACAGATTTGCCTTTGAAAGTGGGAGCTCTCTCAAGTACTGTTAGGTGATACAATGAATCTTTGCTGTTAGAGATCATCCCACCATGCCGCTTGCCAGGGATCTGCATCAGATTTCAGAGAACTTTGTGAATCAGCTCCTTTACTTCTCTCTGTTCGTACTTCTTAATATGAAACTAGCCTGACAAAAGAGGAGAGCAAAGAGGAGAGATGGCTAGGGTGAAGGACGGATGAGGATAGCCAGTTTATTTGTGTGTAATACATACCAGAAGAAACTTCCAGATGATTCAGAAATGACCAACTGTGCAGAGAAAGAATTTCTATAATCTATAACCTTAATGTATTACATCTATATTAACTTCCTTTCTCATCTTGGTTATGCTCCCTCACTGGTTTTAAACTTTACGTTGGAAACTGGTAGAGACACGAACTTCCCCAACACCCCTATTTGGCTTGTTTGACCATTGCCTAAAACACGAGTGCTGCTTCTGACTGGGTCTGAGTCACCACCCTAAACAAACAACAASAAGAAATTAATTCAGAGCAAACAGTAACTTTAAAAAGTCTTCTTTCAAGATAGTTTTCTCTCAAATGTTATCTATACTGCCCTCTAAAACCCTCAGATTGTGGTATTTTTTCCTCCTGATATTGTAACTTGTTCACAAATATGCTGCCGTTTTGTCTTTCTCATTGTACTGGGGCTTGCTGGCTAAGCCACCTCGAAGGGGAAGAAATGCTGCGAGTAAATATGCAATGGATAAGTTACCGAGGGTACAGGACATTATTGCTTAAAGAACTAATGTTTCCCTCCATGTCACCAAATAACCTACATATGACTACACGGTGTCAAAACCTGGAAAATTCTCATAATCATTAGTTCCATGTCTCAAACCATGGGAACACATAGAAGGGTCCAGCAAGCAAGAGACCAGTGAATTACTATTAGTGATATATGGACTGCTGTTCTCTGAATGCTGGCAAGTGACTGAAAACATCCAATATTTTGGTTATTGTGGAATTAGGATCCCTGCAGTTTTCCCACAGAAAGTTCACCTTTGGGAGGCAGAAATGTCTCCTGGGCTAAAAGGACAAGACAGAGAGAGAGCACACACAGGAGTCAACTGAGCCCAAACTTTTTCCGTGAAGAGCTTTTCTGCCATGAAGTAGGATCAACTCACATCAGCACATGAGGGACAAATGCAGAAGGAGGACTTCAACATCTTTTCATTTACGTAGATGAACATCTGTCTGAYGTTGGTACAAATGGCTCTGTCTAGAAAAATACAGTAGATGCCTGTATGATGGGCAGGACACATGAAAATATTGCCTGGTGAGGAACTTCATTTTTGTCCACAGACTGTCTATGGCTGCTTGCRGCTACCATGGCTGAGGGGGCCCATCTGCTGGTGACCAGAGCAGGCACTCTGAACTGGACAGGAGCAGAAGCTGATGCAAGGCCATGAGCTAATCAGCACACCACCTGCACACAAGGACTGGTCCTCTTTGCCATTTGCAGCCTGCCATTTGCTTGCAGCAGCGGCTATTCCAGAGAACTTGAAGCCTCTTATTCTCAAATGCCAAGTTGAGGAAATAAAAATTAACACTGAACATGCAGCAGACCCCAGCAGTGAGATGGGGAGCTGGTACTGTAATGTGAATCCCTTCTCTCCTGCTGTGGACAGTACAGATACTTGTGGAAAGAAGATATCTTTGGCTCCCCTACAGAGATCGAGAGCTGAGATTAATGGCAACTGTGAGGGCTGCCTTCCCCTTTATGCGATGCATGCTTTAAAGCTGTGGCCTCCTGCCATCTTGAAACATAATCTTGTGGTATTGTCTTCATTCAGGCCCCTCATCAGCAATGTGAAAAGAGAGAAGAAGCTGGTGGCAGGATTAGAGGAGAGGTTGAAATATTCTGGGCAGCATATGCTGTAAGTCACATTACACAAAGTATTATTGGACTGCTCATTGGCTAGAGCTTTCGCTTCTGGAAGCACTGCTGCTTGTAAAAAAGAAAACCTGGTGAAAASTGTTTATAACACATCAGACCACAGCATATGACACATTGTGAGCACAGTGACAAGCACTGAAAATATTTTTCAGGCCCTGTCTGCCCTGCTCCTACGAGATCCTTTTGTGCTCATCAGGGTTATGCAAGATGCATGGGAAAAGAGGAGAAAGAGAAGTGAGAATAATAATTCAGAAGGGTATTAATAAACATCCTAAAATTATTGTCATCAGATGACCCATCTCAATCTTAAAACTAACTGAGTACTTTAGTTTTGGAAGGCTGTTTCAGAYCCTCATTGTTTTAGAAGTGAAAAACCACCTTTTGTTGTCCAGTTTAAATTAATTCGTGGCATATTATATGCATTTGTTCTTAGACTACCGATGTTCTTAATTGAAACAGATTATTTTCCTCGCCTGGCCATAATGTATTTACAAAGAGCAGTCATATTCTCTCTGAGACTTCATTTTATTTCACTAAACAAGCCAAGCTCCTTTAGTCTCCTTTCTTATCTCCATTCTCATGGTCACCTTTCTAGTTCTTCTCTGCACTGGTTCCAGTCTGCAGTCACCTTTCTTGACAATGATCAGACCAGACCATGATTGACCAGACCTATACACAGGGTTCCACATGAAATTATAAGAAATTATATTTCTTGTACTGTCTGTTTTGTTTTTTTTTTTTTTTTTTTTCTCTGAAAAGAGGCTCCTCTTTGTCCTATACACATAAAGGAAAACAAACTAAAGTGAATTTCCCATCTCTAAAAGCTACTTGGGAAGTTCTAAATATTCAGACAATCTTTCTTGGAAACCCTTGGCTGTACAAGATTTTCAGTACAAGTATGTACTGAAACATATTCTTCTGAAGTCTGGGGAACATTAAAAATTTACAAGGGCAACTGCATTCATTTAAAGTGTCAAGCTCAGTCTTGGTGGCATGTTTTAAAAATCTTCAGCTTTCATCAAACTGGCTTCAAACGCAAGTTGTTATATTGTTTTGGCTCCTGACACTATCCCCGTGGTCAGACATTTTTCTTGTCATGTAAGAAACCATTTTCCTCTTTTGGATCAAAAAGCAGCACATGGTCTTGTCTACAACTTGGAGCACTTTAACAAATTTTCACAGTTTTCTTTTTGACCCCCTGGACACAGACCATCACTTATCCATTTTATTGCAAACATCTTCCTAAGTAGCGGCAACACACATAATTATGCCTGGCCTCAAGTCCTTTTTTGCTGACAAAAAAGGTAAAAAGCTGCCAAAAGCTTCATATTTTGCCATATGGAGGGAAAAAAATTTCTTCTCAGGAGCTGGCGGGGCTAGAGAGAAGACATACAATTAAAAATTTCATTTACACTATCATGCAAAAGTGCAGCGAGTTATTTCTAAATGGAATCATAATTCTAAATGGGATCTCCAAGTTTCCAAAAAGATACAGGTTTACTGAATTAAGTTATTCTTTGAATTATTGCCTTTCCCTCAGTTTGGGGATTTAGATACATTGAATTCTCATCCTTCTAAATCAAACACTTCCTCCCCGAATTGCAATTTCAGATTACAGAAAGCGCAGGGTTCTCAGTCTACTGAATGTGTGAGTTTCCCTGCCACTGGCAGAGGTGCGCTGGCTCGCACCTCTTCTCCTTCCCCTGTGGAATCGCCGTGGGTGAGTCAGCTCCCCTCTTCACCTCAGCTCTTCCATTCTTTAAACTGGGGTAATTACTTCTCTTATAAAAGCATGCAGTAAATTCAGATCTAATCATGGCTTTGAGCTGGCATAAGCTTAAAAAGATACAAAAATGCTAACGGGAACTCCATTTAGTCATCGTGATTTTGAGCAAAGAGAAAGGYATCAATTAATTTTCAAAGGGCAAGTACAGCGCTACTGCAAGAAAGCTGCACACTAAAATTGTACTGAAACACCTTCTCTTCATACATGTCTCTCCCAAGTAAACTTGGGTGGCTACTAATCTGAGTCACATTTAAAACAAAAAGCAAGAACTGATAGCTTCCGTGCCATGCCTGCAAAATATTTACTTCTATATTGGAAGGCTATAATTAYCTCTGATACCAGAGCAACTTTATACTGTGCTAAAACCATGCTAGTATTTCCTCCATAAAATAACAAACTTTGACACAAACAGTACTTAAGCATCACCACAGGGATATAGCAAAAACACAGATACAAGCTAAASAGTAAGATAGGAAATTTGAACGGAATTACCTTATTGTGCTAATATAGTCCGACCTAATATTTTAAGAGGTCATCCAACAACCTCTTTTGTTTGCAGAACAAAGCAGGGTCAGACAGATTTTGCTCTGTTCAACTCAAAGATTTCTCAATACTTGTAAATTCTCTATATAACCAGACACAAAGATTAGAGGATACAGTTTTAATTATGCTTGTATAAGTATGAAAGAGTACTGTTGATTTAGGAGGAGTGACAAAAACACACAAAGTATACACCTATGCTGGAATAAGAAAATAAATGCAATAAAACCTATATCTGATTTTTTTGTTTTACAAGGAATGTTTTCAGTATYTGTCTAAGTAAGCTTCGGAGCTGAAACACTAATCCAAAAGCAGTGCCTTGCACAGATCAGATTATTCTTCCTTGCCAAACAGATCATCCAGAAGAGGTAAGTATTTGATCACTTTCACAGGAACAGATGGTGGTTGTCCACTCCAGTCATCTTCAGTCTGAAATTAGTAACCCAGAGAGTATCTTAGAATATAATATTGAAAACAAGAATAATTAAAAGCTGGTCAACATAAGATTGAATAGGCTGCTTCATTTCCACATACAAATCTGTGAAAAAGTGGACCTTTATATAGCACATCCTCTTAAAAGATTACTACATGCACATTTTTATCAATCTTGCAGAATATTTTATTAAAAGTATTTTCTATCGTTAGCCCTTTTGCAGATATTTTTTAATTAAATAATGCTATATTTTCTTCRTTAAGACACTTATACTTGAAAGTCTTGCAAGTCATCTATGTCTCAACACCACAAATCATACAAAATAATGAGATAGAGAAAAAGAAGAAAAAAGTCAGCTAAACAAGCACAACTCTGTTGCTGAAATCTATCTGTCAAATACAGGTACTGTAGCCCCAAAATATTGCTGTCAATTYATGGCAAGTCATGAACAGAATGACAATTGGATTCTAAAGTTGAACAAGATTTAAATCCCTTCCTTTCTCTGATTTTTTCCATTTCATATTAATCTCTTCATCAAAATACTCTTGTACTGTACAAAAGATAGGCTAGGTATTGCAGCTAACTAATAAAATAATRAAGTCAATAAAACTCAGTAAACTATACTGGCACCAATTTGGGCACAGTTCATTAAAAACAGTGCTATATGTCAGTATGACAGCTAGAGCAAGGCTTTGGAGCTGATGAGGAACTGATGATAACTGATGACTGATTATAATTTCTRTTGATGCTCTTTCTTCCTATTTGATTTTGGCTGTAACCTTCCTCCCATAACTCCATGTACCATTCTCAGCTGGGGCTCTTAGGCATCAGCCACTCCCAGAAAGCCCATCCACTGGCTGTCCTCCAAGCAAAGGTAACGTCTTCTTCATACCCAAACAAAACCTCACGTCTCATGCTGATCAGAACATACGTTTCATCACAAATGTCCACTTCAACCTCCTGCTTGTTTCACAAGCACCTTTTCCTCCACACCTTCAACTTGTGAAGGCTGCCTCTTGGTTCCACCACCACTTGCACCCCACCTTCAACCCGTAGGAGCCATCTCCTTCCCTCACCTGCCAGAAATCAGGTCATGCTCAATGGCTAGATAAGCCATCCTGTGAGGGGAAAAAAACAGTCAAACACATTCAAGAGCAAGCGTATCTGTGCCTCTGCTTCTTTYACCCTTGCTTTTTGGTACAGAGTTTAGCACTGTCTTCAAGGCAAAAATCCTCCTGGCACAGGCTCTGTCCTTCTTTTTGTTTCTGTGGTACTGAGGCTCACAAGGACCCTTATCCTGACACAATCTCCTGAGAGCAGTCACTGTTTAAATATTGAGTTATAACTTAAGCACAGAATTCTTCTGTAAAAACAAAGAATACCCACTGAACAAAACCTAATGCACACTTTGAATCACAGGACTGCTGTATAAAATACGTGGAAGGGCTTTAATTTTATCTGTACAAGATGGAAAAATTCTTCTCAATGACAAAGTGAAAAATAAACCACCATGGAAAGCAGAGCAAACCAGCAGCACTGGGCCCTCATTAGACATCACCAACAGTTTGAGATGCTACAGAAGAAAGAGCTGGTAAGCCAAGTAAGAGAGAGGAGTCAGGTTAATAGCACAGTACTTGAGGAATATTGGTTTAAACTATGTTCCCGTTGAACTTGAATTTAAAGGAATGCTATGCTTCTAAACGGTCTGAATACAATCAAACACATTCTGTACAAGCATAGCAACACATTGCCTAGGCCAGAACAACAAAACTACATGTTGGCAGAAGGGCTTCAGATTTATCTGTTACGAAGTTTTTAAAAATCAGCATAATTGCCTTATGCACCATCTATTTTAAAATGTTCCATTCAGCACAAGATGGCAAGATCAGATTATTCTCTGTAGTTTGTTGATACCGCATTTTTGCTTACTCTAAGTAGCAGGCTGGTGGAGATACACAAAGTTCATCCATCAATACTGCTCTTGCTGTATGCCTACCAGTGATGTGGTGTATTATGTACAAGTTTCTACGGAGCTGTAAAAAATACATGGCTACTTTCTGCAGTGTCAGTGGAGTTTAAAGTATTTCCTGACTATCTCAGCAAGCGGACAGATCGTTTGACATGTGACAACGATATTTGTGGGTGAAGCAGTATTCACGCCCATTGTTCATGGACAAATACACCTGTTGCCCTTTCTCTTTTTTTTTCTTATAGAAAAATGTCACAGAGATGTGACAGCTACTAAGCATGGGGGTGTTACAGGGCTCCTCGTCCCTGTTTGACTTCTCTGCTTCATTCTAAACCTCCCAGAAAAAATTAATTACTTGAAGAAAACAGGCACAAATACGCAAATATGAAAACYGTTGTGGTCTCCATTGGATAAAGCACTCATGTTAAATTTGGACAAATTATACCAGTATACTGTACTGTTCCTTTGCTCAGATACACTGGTTTTACCTTGAGAGGAACCTTAATCGTCTGGAAAGCAGGGATTTGATTCTCTTTCCAGTTCAGCCCATCCACAAACTTTTTATATTCCACTTGCTTATGGTCATCTTCAAACCTAAGCAGAATATCCATAAGATGACTCAAGGTTAAAGGAAATTTTTAACAAGGTTGTATCATGTTATCTACAGCATACTAATACATTACCTTTTGGATAATAATTTTTTACTCTTTTATTTCCAAACACTGGCAGGAGTACAGAAAAACACTACCAAACTGTCAGAACTTCTATATCACACATTCTATTCCATATTCTTGCACCTTATTATTGTCTTTCATAGTAGAATTCAACTTCTTTAAGGTTTATTGCATTTCAACTAATTTCATTTTACTTTTGAAGCATTGCCCAACCTTTTCCAATACCCACAATTGGATCTCACAATTGGGATCTCACAATTGGTGACAAACATAGAGTTGGGATGATCAGTGTATGATTCCTTTGTGGAGAAAAGAAAGAGGTAGAATGATATGAGAGAGCTGTGCTATAACATAACTGACCTGCCTTATATGGCCTCTGCAGTCATTTCCTGAAAATAARCAATCCTTCAAAAATGCTGTTTGCACACACCTTGGGATCAATTTACAATCAAGGTCTACAGGTACATGTGGAACACGTTATTTCCCTCCCTCAAATTTCTGAAATCATTACCCTGTACTAATAAACCCCATGGGAGCAGATTTGTAAGCCACTTCATCCTTCTACCATTGATTTGGATGAAGCAGCTTCAGAAAAAAGTCCTCGATTCAGCAAAACACTTAGGTGATTAAGGCACTTGGGAACCACTGTTATTTCAGTGGGACTAGTCAAATGCTTGAAAGATATCTGCAAGCTGAAGCTACGATGCAAATTGYTCTTGAAAGGAACAGCTTAACTGCTCTGCTATAAATACTGTATCAGCAGCTTCTGTGAATGACATCTGTCTCACCTAACACTACCTACATATAAAAGGGACCTGGTTTAGGCACATAAGCACACCCTGGAAGTGTCCGTGCTTCACTGGGGTCCATGGAGAGACATATACAACTAGCGAGACTCAACACCTATTCTTTGGTGGGAAACATCAGGTTAAACGATTCTGCCCTGTAACCCGGTGAGACAAATACTACTGCACAGGAGCAAGATAATCTCCAGGAAACAACAGAATTATTTTCTATTATTTTGGAAAATAATTTTATCTTGTTCTTAAAGAAATAGCACTGCTCAAAACATGGGCCTCAAAACCCTTCAACCACTGCAGAGGGTTCTGGTAAAAATTAAGCATGAAGGTACTTTAAGGGAGAATTTACAGCACAAACTTGGAAAACAATACCAGAGAAGAGGAAAAATAAATCTAGTGACAAAAATAAACTGCAATAAACTGCAACTCATCCACTCCTTGCCCTCCCCCCAYACCTTTCATTTAATAGTCAGCAGGAGAGATAACAATAAAATATACTGAAAGCCATAAACAGAGATGCTAGCGATAAACTGGAATGTTAAGTACAGTGAATTATGCTGAAGATGAAAGCAAAGTCAGAAAAGAATGCTACTGTTACTAGTGTTAAAGAGGAGCCTGAAACATTGCCATGAGAAACCCTCCTATGATAGCTTGCTTCTTTATAATAGCTCACGCGCAAGTTAACGTTTTCATAAAGGCTTACTTTTGGGGAATATATCCAATATATAAGAAAATTATGATTCCCACTTCTAGGGGGTTCTTGTTTGTTTCAGGTTTTTTGCAGGTGTCAACTGAGAAAAGGAAGGAGTTTTGCACTAGAAGTAACAAGACAATAAAAAAATCTTATACCTCTTGGAAAAAAACTGGCACACAGATTTTGAATTTCAAAACTATCATGACAATTAATTTTCTCTTTTACTATATATGTATTTATCTTTTGCTCGTTGTGAAAAGTCAA
Source organism: Oceanodroma leucorhoa (assembly GCA_030449065.1). Classification (NCBI taxonomy): domain Eukaryota; kingdom Metazoa; phylum Chordata; class Aves; order Procellariiformes; genus Oceanodroma; species Oceanodroma leucorhoa. The sequence goes on along the minus strand of JASVER010000046.1, from coordinate 2,048,100 downwards.
AAGATTTAAGTCTACTGCCAAGATGCAGAGCTGTATAAGCAGGATTTTTAAATAAAGAACAAGTGAAGGCGTGTAACTACTTAAACTCTATGTTGAGGCAATGAAGTCAAGGAAAGCATTGCTTCTGCTTTCAACAAACATTAACAAGGAGAAAAGTCCTTTGATGTGACAGCACTAGCAAACTGAGATGACAACATGGGCATGAAGTTAACTATAACCRAAGATTTTAACATGGGCAGAGGAAATGGGATTCCTAAATTCTGTATTTAAATAGCTACAGAAAGCAGCTTAAAATATTACTTTAGAATAATCTAGAAAGAAAAAAAAAATCTACTCTTTAGATCTCTTTCCTGCTGTGACTTAGAATATCAATCTACTAAAAGCACACACTTGCAATTTGGCACAGAGTATCCAGATGGACTGAGGAGATGTTATCAATCTGTGCATTATTAGGACAGAGATGTCATACATTTCAGTGGCTGGAGTTAATGTGACTGAAACTGACAGTGCTCTTCAGGAAAGGAAATTAGATTTGTCTTATCAAGAAGATGCAACAAAGATCTCGAAACCATGCTTCTCCTCAGTTTTGCCCTATGACTTCACCAATGGCATGTGATTTCAGACTACGAAAGTCACTCCTCCATCCCTATCATAGTCTGCAGAGCTTTTTTTTTCTTTTACATTACTGAAATAATCGCACACTTCTGCTTCTAAAAATATATTCATAATGAAATACTACAGGTATATGAAAAATCTGGTTAAATCACATTATGACCATTCCTGAGGATGCTTTGGTGAATAAAGGCTACTTACAAATATTTTTTCTTTCCCATCAAGAAATCCGGAACCCAAACATTCATGTGAAAAGTTAATGTACATGCAGAGGTTTTTTTAATTCCTTAGTTTTGAATAACATTTATTAGGAAGTTAATCTGATAATAATAGAGAAGAAGCATCATGCTGCTTTAACTTTAGAGAAAACATTGGGATTCTTCAGCCTGTTTGATAGTCTCTGTGTTACACAGGTATACGCCTAAATTGTCATAAACTGCTCATAGGAAAAGATTTAAAACAGCAAGCACGGACAAGCCTATGCAGCTGATCARTACGAATTAAGTAATGGCTACCATCTTGTGTATACATTTATTCACGTCTTGAACACCTATAAACTGAACCATCAGTTCCTCAGCATACTGAATAATAGAAATAATTTCTTTTAAGAGATCCAAATATTAATGCTAGAGTGTCTTTTCATCACAAATGGCATCGAAGTAACGAGCAGATGGCATGGAGTCTCAGGCATCGAAGGTAACGAGCAGAAGACAGAGTGCAGRAGAAAGATCTTGTGACCATTTCTAATCTTGCTCCTGCTACCAGGTCACTTGCTGTAGCAGGAAAAGAGGGTTTGCTTCCTGAAAGAAATAGGTCAGCCCTAAAATAACATTACAGGTAGGCAACTATGTTAAAAATTATTATCCAGCCACATACCAGGGAAAAGCTGAGCAGGCAGGAGTGGTCTGGCCTGTTAGTGACTTGAGAACTGGGATGACCATGTGGGAGGCCCATTGTTATCAGGCACTGCTACCTGAGACACAAGGGATTAGCTTTTTCAAAACAACAAGCCCCCCTCCAGAGTCCAACAGTCTCACTCTGGTACTGTGGAGAGGTAAAGAACTACACAGCTGCTTTTAACAGAAATTAAAAGACATATTTTAAAAAATAGGGACATATGCTTAACAACTGAACTAATGCAGAACAATCAACATGTAATACTTGTAAACTTGTCATCCATTCTTTCTTCCCTCCATTTTTTCTTTCCTTATCTGCCAGCTGTTTATATACCCTCTGGGGAAGGACTGCATCTTTTTAAGTCCTTGTTAGCATATATTTAGCATTGCAGTAAATAAAAATAACAGAAAAAAACCCTAAATTCATTACTTAAGCACTTTAGCAACATTTATTTATTAAACAAACTATAATTGTTCATTACACCTGCATAAATTTAAAGAAATGCTTATAATGACTACTGCAGTTTTCTGGCAGAAACAATTGTGTACCATCTGCATTGCTTAATACATTGTCATTAAAAGTCTGTATTGCCCTGTGATTAAAAAACTAAGTGAGAAAATGCTGATGGAGAAAGGAAATACTTTTTAATAAGCCAGCTCAGGTAAATTGGAAAAAATCGAAACATTGTTGGGTACCTAAATCCTACTATTCCACCATCCCACAATTAACAATATAAATTTACTCTAGACAGACAATTTGAAAGGGTCTTATGAAACCTCACAGTCTTTGTGCTAATTCTCCCTGCACTCTGTGGAAACTGAATGGTCTTTGGGTACAGTAAACAAAGACTTGGGTCATTTGGAGGTGACCACAAAATAATACAGTAACTTCTAGTCCCATCTCATGCTTTTAATAAGTGACAGATCATTGCAGTATAATTTACAAATGTAAATAATAAATACTTTAAGAGTATTGCCTTTCAAAATGGAAAAATAGAACCATTAAGTCCTACAGAAAGTCTTTGCCACCCAATCTCAGATAGTAAAGCTGAATAAACATATAGCTTCAGTCTTCAACTATTATTTGATCATATTGTCTAGCATAATTTTATAGCTGAATAGGGTCCAGCTAGTGCATTAGCTATATATACTGATTTTGTGGGAATCAATCCAATAACTTTTATTGTACCACTTTCTTCCTTCATAAATACAGACACACAGTAGGAACACCACCACCGCTTGCTTCAGAAACATCAATGGACACAAAATTACATGCTTCCTCATCCAAAAAAAAAAMCAAGGAAAGAGTATTGTTGACAAACTTTGCCCACACTGAATTGCATAATCCCCAGGAGTGAGACTGTTCTTCATTAACAATAAATCTGCCTGTTTCATGATTCTTCAATCTCGAAGAAAACTATAGAAAGCAGGAGGAAAGGAAGAGAAGAGTCTAAATCTCATTCAGCCAACTCTACTCTTCCATTTCCAGATTACTGGAAATTAACTCCTATTAAACAGACTTCAAAAAAATCCTTCCCTGACTCTGCACCCTCATGRAACAATAAACTTACTAAGCAGTGCCAACTGCACACATTACTAAGAATGTGACAAACTTCCTTCTTATATGCAGCGCAGTGACTCACCACATAAACTGCCATTTTTTGAAGCAGCTGATATTGTAATTTAGAACTGGCATTACACATAGCACTCTATCATATGAAGTACTTCTCACACTGATTTCTGAGGCCCAGCTTCACACCATTTACCTTTCTCATACAGAAATCTGCAAAACAGGCTGGCCACAGCCCCTTTAGAAACAAAGGAATACGGATGGCAATTTAGAAATCCAGCTCTTATACAGGCTGAGGAGATAACTCTCTCCTTCTCCATTGCCTACAGAAAGAACCTACAGCAGCTGAATCCTAATTCAGCTGCCATGGGTAGTACCTGCCTAAAGCTGGGTGACATCCAACCCATAGTCTCCTCCTTGTCTTCTAAGCTTATCTCTAATTTTTATTATACTGTACTGGGCTTTTTCTTGTTAACTGCCTACACTGAGACTCTTCAGGAGACAAGAGGTTCATCTCAAAAAAGCTTACCCTGGCATAAATTCACAAACAATAAACACGTCTCTGGAGTCTATGATGTGTCAGGCTTGTCTGTTTTCCATCAGCATTGAGTTAGTACATAAAGGAAAACCTCCAGTCCCTTGTCTGTGCATCTATTCAATGTCAGCCTTTATGAAGTGGAAACTATGAGAACCCCTCGTCTAATACAGGATGTCAATTGTCCTCCAACACTTTTTGTGTTGAACAGCTTAGTGGGAGTTCTAAAAAATTAGTTTTAGATCAATGCTAAAATTCAGACATGCTTCTGATGACTAATGCTTGTAACCTAACTGTCAGAAGTGATGAACGGCAAACAAATGGCCAAAGTCATCTATATCTGGCTACTGCAGGGAACTGTTTTGAAAGTTTTTGGTCTGGAAACAAGGGCTTTGTGAAAAATAGCCCCTTAGGCTTCTTAAAGCAGTCTTGTTGATACTGATTTAAGTAGGAAGTTCTGCTTGCAGCATGAAGATGCTTTATTAAAACGGATTCCACATTTCTGCCTGACAAGAGTCTTTTCATTATTTTATAAATCCAGATGCTTAGTTTGCAATTCCTCCTGAAACCAAGAAGCATATCTACCTGAAAGCATCTAAACATGACAGAAGACAAGACCTGCTCCTGCTTTTAACACAGTGTGAAGGCACAGATAAAACATTTAAAGATTTCCCACAAGGGAAAGAAGAGACCACTGAGTGTGCATTTAAACCTATTAGCAGAAAATCTGGCCATGAAAACCAAACTCAACATGACATGAGTGTTCAAAACACCACAGGTTACTCTGAACTCTAGCTTTTAATACAAGTGCACTGAATACTAGTTCTTTTCACTTCTATTCCCATTAATACAGCTAGCCAAGCAATTTGCCTCAAAACAATTAAATGTTTTATGGAAAAATACCAAAACCATGCCAACACTCCTTTTCCTTTTTAAAAATGACAATAAAATATGTTTCAGATGAGATTAATAGGAGTAGCATTACTTTTATTTACTACTGATGCTGTCTACTTCATTCAAGAACATTTCGTTGTATTCATCTCGGTATGTTTCTTAAAACTCACATAATGTGCTTTCATAAGATTATTGTTTTTACCTTACATATACACAGGAACAACTAATGCAAAAAAAGTGAATCTCATTGATAATGATAAGTATCAGTACCTGATTCCCATAAGACTAATTCCATAGAATTCTGGCAAAACCCARATGATCTACCATGCCAGACAAAATGCAGAGAAGTTGCTAAGATGGATGCACCTTAGTTGATTATAAATATTCTATAAATAGGAAAGTCCACATGTGTATAGGGACAAAATCAGCATCATGAAATGACTAATATTATATAAATGACAAATTCTAAAGCACTGTCTCTGCAGTAGATATTTAGCATTGATTTGCACCCATGCATGCAGGTCATACTATCTGCCCTTAACTTACATGGTCAGTAAAGCTTGCAGATCATCATCAGCCACTGGCAACTTAAAGGACTTGCAAATAGTCCTGCACATCTCACGGGGCAGCACTCCACACCTACACAAACAGAAAAAGAGGGGGAGAAGTGTACATTAGGCATTTTCCAGATTTACCTCAAGTGAATGTTGCTGTGAATAGGAAAACATGTGAGGAATATTGGGGTAGAGGTAAAGAAAACAACGTTTTATGAAATATTGCTATTACAAAGCCAAGAAACTTGAAGTGCACATGGTGGCCTGTCTCCCCCACACTGAGGTCCTTAGTGATTCTCTGTGATTCTTTATCTGCGACAYCAGAGAACAAAAAAGGAAAATGAGTCATATAAAGAATCATATACAGACCCTTTCTTTTTTCCCTTAAATCACTATTTTTCCTCTTTGATTTAAAATACTGTGTTTTGCCTGTGAACAGGCATCTGATTATGTCACAGAATGTTCAGTACAGCAGCTATAATAAAAAGTCCACAAACAAAATGAAAAAGAGATAAAAAGGCTATCCTTTTCTTGTCTACTATCAAGTGCTGAGAGAGGCTTAACATTACAAATAATATACTTTGGCCGCAATATATCATTTGCTCAGCAACAAACAGAAAGTAGGTAGGTTTACAAGCAGAGCTTCCCAGATAACAGCTTAGGATAAATAGAGGAAACTTACTTTTCACGGTCATTGTATAGAAGCACCGCAGACAGTTGTTCAAAATTCTCAAAGCTATTTTTCTTTAGTTGTTCTTGAACCACTGCAAGGAGGAAGTGGAGGTCCATTTCATATTCATCTCTCACACTGTAATAGCGCCCGAGAGTGATAATTTCATGTTCTGAAAACGCTCCATCAGTGATACTGACTATCAAATTTCTGTTCACAAAAACAACAGCCCACGTTAGTTTTAAGTAAAGGATCTTAAAACAGTTAATAATCACTAAATTTTGGGGGGAAAAAAGTATTAAAGTGCACTCATTATAAAATGCTGTATTTAGATCTTTAAAGAACATATCTACTTAAATTTGAAATCCAGATCTCTTCAAGGAGGTATAATGGAAATTACCTGAACTCTTAAACTCTTAAACTTTTGCAGGATGTCCACATTTGCTCAGTAGTTGGCTATACATACAAAAATACTTAATGACTGAAGCCCTTTACTGGAGATGCCATAGCATGGAATATTAGCAGCAATGTGAAAGCTGGCCCTGTTGGGTAGCTTTCAGGGGAAAGCTGGGGGAAGGGAAACAGAAATTGATCACAGAGAGACGGCAGAAAATTACATCCAACTTGTAATCACAAGTCCTCCTGGTAAGAATGGAAGACAGAAGGCAGTAGCAAGACCAGTTTATGCTTGGACACTGTCAGCGGAGAATCAGATCCCATGCAGGGAACAGCCTGAGATGCACTCTCCCAAGATTGCTTGTGCTGCTCAGACGAATCAGCCCAACCCAAGGAAGAAGAAATGTTCCTGAGATCCACCTGATGGGCCAGTGCTGGCACTGAATGACTAGTCGTTCCTGTTAATTTCAAGAATTTGTTGCTGGTAATAGAGCTGGAGTGATTTCTGGGTAAGTTCCTGAAGGCACTTGTAGTACATCAGCAAATGGACACAAGCTTTGGAGCTTAAGAACCAGGACTAGAAATTACAGTTCAGAACAATCTCCCTCTTTATACTGTTGGTGAAGGGGAGGAGAAGGACTAATTTTAAAGACTACATTGTCTTCGTAGTACGGGCTTTGTTGCCTTCAATGATTACAGAGCTCTTCATATGTCCTGGATGTTGACACAACGTAAGGGAAGAAAAACACCAGTCATGAGGTATGCAAGGAAACCCAGGAGGCTTCCTGCTCTCCTGGAAAAAACTGGCCTGAATTGTAGGTTACTTCAGCTGTTACAAGGCCTCTTGTCAAACCTGGCTTAGTGTAACTATACGTTGGTGTTATGAACCCAAACGTCTGCCTCTGGTGAGCTCACGTTCAACAGGATTTTTTTTAACAGCAAGCATCAACATAGGCCTATGTGCCTCAATCAAAATTAGATTAATTATATATAATACTTCTGGATGAACTGCACTAAGAATAATCTTCACCATAATTGCTGATACAATTAGAACTGTACCTTGTGGTACCCTTGAGGGTACTGCGTCACTGTGATTATATACCAATCTTTGAAAACAAATGGAAAAAATCATCAGCGATGCACAAAGTTCTGACACAAGACTCAAACTTCTGGCTGGAGAATAATTAAATTCGTGAACAAATCTGGTAATGAGTCTCTTAACATCCACATGTAAACTGAAAGCACAGAAACTTCGTACCCTTCCAAATTGCAAAATTTTATGAGCAAACATAATTTTTCACTTGCTTCCTCTCAGAGGCTTGTGCGGTCCTGTTCAAATGAAGATATGTCTCCATAGAGTATGATTGCACTTACACAGCTATTCAAAAAAGGATGCTAAACACTGTATAGTGTCTACTTTGATTCAACTGTTGCTTTTCTTTTTTCATATTGAATAAATAAGAAAGATCCTTCATTTGCAGTGGCAGGAGACAAATATAAGGAGAAGACAAGTTGTTGACAGCAGCAAACCTTATTTGAGATTATGCAACCTCAATGACCAAAACTTGGTCCATCTATTAATATTATCATTATCTCCTATTATTATTCCCCTTACTGAATATTATTATTTATACTGTAGCAGCATTCAGAGATCCAGTCAAAACTGGAGCCTCTTTCCTGGAGCCTGCAGTAATACTGCTGCAAACACAAAGAAGAGGACAATACTGCCTGATAAGCCTGGCACTCTAAATGCTTGGGCTGGCRAAGCTGAAAGCATGCAGATAACAACACCCATCTGAGTATTTCCACAGACTGGATTTCCACACATGGCACAGATTTTTCCAGTGTTAGGATTTTAAAGGTCTTTTATTTTCTCAAGCCAGTCAGTGACAATCAAGTCACCAAAACCCCCAGATAAAATTATTGTCTCGTTTGGGAATTAAGGAATGTTCTAGTGATTGCTAGGGACTAATGAGTGAGACCCAAGATTCACAAACAGAATTACATCTGAACTCTTCCTGGCAAAAAGAAACAAGCTGCAACAATTGTTCCCACAGCTTAGTTATCTTTTGTTTTACTTTTTTTTTGTTCTACAAGAATATGACAGATTGCAATCTGAATTTGGTAGAGAAAGAAGAAATAATAATTAACTGCTTAAGAGAGCTGTTTCTCAAGCTGAATCGAAGATAGGCATCTTTGTTAAACCCACATGGTTCTTTGTCTCTAACAGCAAACAGTCTTGCCAGTAGCTTATGAGAAAAAGCAGTCTGGATAGGACCATGTGATGCACAGGCATCWAAGTTTTAGTTATTTTTTTCTTCTCTTTTTAACAAAGCTTTCAATAGTTTTAACAATAGCTTAGGTGATAGCTTCAGCGTACACCATGTATTTATTTCCTGGATGATGTGCCGTAGATTTGGGTTCTGAAAGTCGTTAACGTAAATTGTGTAATTACAATTCTGCTTCACTACATGATACTTACAGGTGTATTTTTAAATGCAGCTCATATAAAATTACATAGATAGAAAGGAAGAAATCTGAACAGCCAAATTCAGAGCACAGTAAAGCTTTAGCTGTATTTAAAATAAGAAAAGAGGATTATCATGCTGGTTGAAGCTGTCACACAGATAATCGCCTGTACTAAAAATATCATTTGTAGTATTTGTTAGTAATAATCATGAAATGCCACAACAGATGAAAAATATACAGTGATGTACGCAAGAAAATACAACACTGAAAGAAAAATACGTATTATATTAAAAGAAAAATATCTTTGACTTTTCATAGATGCAAAGAAGTGCTCTCGTCTTTGTCATTAAAAATGCTTCTTTCGTTCTAAAATGAGATACATGGATAATAAAAAGAAGAAAGCCTTTAGATTACTGGATATAATATGAATGAAGAGAAACAAAATCTACTATCACTATAAAGCACAAAAGTTAAATGTTCCTTAGAGGCAACTTCTTCCTCTGGCAGTGTGAATGCTTCCTGTTAGACCCCCTGCCGTCCCACCGCAGGAGAGATGTAGACCATTAGTAGGTGCTCAGACAGGCCCAGGTGTGCACTGGGGCCAAAAAAACAGTATTACATGGAGTCCCCTGCTTTCTCTGTTCCTCATGGAGAGGGCTACTGCATTTTTGTTGCTGAAACCGAGTGCCTCAATACCATATAACTAGACGCACCTTATTCCGTGCCACAGAACAGCACTAGCCTCAATTAAACAGCTGGGTAGTTCACAGCTGCACAGAGTATGACTGTGATTAAATTTACACTCARCTGAGCCTCTTGATAAAATAAAAATCTTTCCCTGTCGTTTAAAAGCACAATCATCCCTTCTAAAAGTGTGCTTCACCAATTTTGTCACGCAAATGTTCCGAAACATTGACCTGCTCTTAGTGCATACAAGAAGACAAAGTTTTGCAGATGATTATTTCATAATTTGAACCAAAACCATAATTATTTGATTTTAAAAAGTTATTGTGTATATAAATTAAAACCCTTTTCCAAGTGCTATGACGTTTCTCCAGATATACATTAACTTTCAATTTTCTCCACTTCTTACTCTAATAATAACATTGTCCTTCCTAATGCAGTTAACAATTTAGAATCTTGCTTCTGTTGAGTAAAACATCTGAGCCTAGAAATATTTTTACCAAAAACTGCTAATAACTGTGGCCTCTCGTAGTCTGAATCCTAYCTTTTAATCACTTATTTTTCATTTCTGAATACCAGCTTGTTTTTATTTCTCACTACTTTCATTTTGAATTGCGGGAAGAACCTTCTGCTGATCTATATATCTTCTGAGATATTTCAGAAGCAATTTCTGCATTGGTTAACATTCCTGTAGGAATGACATTCCACACAATATACTTCTACTTATATGCTTTAGTTATTATGACAGTTCCTAAATACATAGTGTATTACCACTGTGAAAACCAAAATGCTTCTAGGTAAAATCGCCTCCTCTGTTCCACATCATTAACTTCACCAGTACCCAACACAGTTCATATGTTCAAGTATTCTGGCTGTGGGACAAACTGAAATCAGCTTGCATTTGAACATGGTTTCCTCTTTCAAGTATCTATACATTTGCCCATTGCCATATTTGGATCATTGCCAGAATCCTGATATCTACTCACCTTATCTCTGCTGAAATTACTATCCAAGCATTAATCATTACTCTCACTACTGCTTTCCACTCTTTTTTAAAGATTCTTATCACTGCATCCTATAATTTCAATACACCGTGGTTCTGCGAAGACTCTCTTCTTTATCAATGATTCAAAACCCAAATAACATCATTTTCAGGAGGCCAACTCAAAAATTCCTTCTTGAATTTCAAAACTACTAATTTGCTTGACTTTTTTCAGGATAGGCTTTTCTTTATCCTTCAGTGTATATATTACTGCTGACTTGCCCTTCTTCGCAACACCCTGTGCCAGGTCCATAAAAAGTAGACAGATTTTAGTTGTGCTTTTCAGCTTACTTGAAACTATTGCATTTCTCTTTTTTTCTGGGGCATGGACTCACTTTCTTTTTCACATATAGACTCCAAGTAAATGCAAAACAAATGTATCCCATTTGTCAGCTAACACGTGCAGAAAGCATCAAGAAACAGTCATGCTCTATACATTTTTGGGGAACATGCCTTCATTAAATATTAAGAAACAAAATCCACTGTCTTACCTGAAAGGGTCATACTCAATCACCTTAGTATGCTCAGGGTCAGTGGCTGCAAACACCTGTCTGATTTCTCGGGAACGAGGTTCGGCTATGTCTTTCAGTTTCTTGAGGATGACACCAATATCAGCCACACAGAACTTAACAAAGGAAAGCAAGACACAGATTAGAGAGAAAGGCACTATGCAACCAACTATGCATGTACCAGCAAGATTTGTCAAGATGCAGGGCAATGTTGAACTGCTAAGTATTATTAGTTTCTTCATTGTTTCACTTCAAATGCATAAATCAGCACTGTGTTAAGTTTGGAGGGAAGCTTGCTACTGAAAAAAATTGCATCCTACCGAGAATATAAAAAATTAAACAAAAATCATCAGATCATGCACTCTCAGAATGCTTATTCCAGCTACATGAAAGGACATCCACTTTTGCTTCAAACATTGAATCGTTAAAGCAGTAGCAGAAACATTTAAAGTTCTGTTCTAATAACTTGATCCTCATTTTCTGTTGATGCATCTCACTTAATTCTCAATTAATAAAATTCACCATGTTAAAACTAATCTTTTCACTGTTGGCTCCAATAACTGTTGAACAGATATTCTCATTCATATYAGACTGAGTATGCGGTTTTACATACTCAGAATTAGCAGATTGGAAATTTGTTAGGAACCAATTTTTCCATGTAAGAAGAATGCTTATTTCTTCTAAATATAAGCCATTAAAATAAAATTAAATTTAGATAAACAGAATTGGAGCACTTAAGCTTCCACCCTATATTCTGTTTGTTGTGTTAGAGCTCTACCAAAGATTTATTTGCTATACTCATTTTTAACATAAAACATCTATGTACTTAGTCATTAAATAGGGGTTGAGTCCAAGCATGAATATCTGATATGCCCTTACATCTGTCATGCTCTACCTAACTTACAAAGCACAATGAACTGTCCGAAAATAGTTTTCTCCAATTTCTTCCAGTAAGCAATGTTGTTTTAACTAGCAATTATTTGAAATTTGGTATGACTGGTATTAAGGACCTAATCACAACAGAGATTGGGCCTCACTCTCAATTATGCTGAAGTCTGTCTACAGCATTGTATCAGTTCAAAGGGATCTAGAAAAGGGTATTTAAAGTCCCTATGACACTGCCAGAGCAGTATAAAGTGATCCAAGTTTAATAAATACATCAGTGGTTGCAGGTAACATGCTCAGATTTAGAGAAAACAGTTGCTGCATGTGCCAAAACTGCTCCAGGTGCAACCCTGGCATGCAGTGCCACACAAGGCAGTGGTGTGGAGCAGCTGGACCAGCAATCGAAAAGTTTTAGAGAAAGCAACTTTTTCAATCCCCTCCCCAAGCTGTTATTGTTTGGGCCGTAAGCACACAGCTTTTTGCTGAAAAAGCAAGGAACAGAGATTGAGAAAAGACTGGGCAGAAGGACTCAATCAGAAGAATATTTAAAGACGGAGAAAGCGTCCTGTCTATTTAAAAACCTGTTTTCTCTACATTACCAAGGCAGTTATTTTTACATCTTTTTTCTAAACTACATATTCCAAACACCTACATAAGCATCAAGTATCCGAGCAGCATGGCAATAACTCTTTACCCACTTTCCCCCCTTCTCCTGTAATTGCTGACATGCTAGTAGTCACAATCTAGTCTTTTTTGATTGTCTTGCTTAAGTCAGAGGTTATTATGTTTAATTCAATGGAAGTAAAATCAACTTCCATGTTTGTGCTGCAGAAGACTACAAAGTTTGAACAATTGAGACTGTTTCATTGAAATGATGAATTCATTTCCAAGAAGGCACAGTCATGCCTTGTTTGAAAGAGTCCTCCTCAAACCTGGATAATACCAGTAGGACTGCGCACAACACACGTGTTCTGCTTTGCAAGCAAATTTATGCTTTCTAAATACATCTTTTTCCCTCAAATTGGAAAAGAAACTTACGGTGTAGAAAAGTTTTGAGAATTAGATCCTTAAAGTTACTTTCAGTACAGGTGGCAATCAAAATGACAAGASGCGATGATTTTTCTTTCCCCATAACTCAAAAACAATACAATAAATATAATTTTGAAACAGAAAATTAAAACTTTCCAAATATCTCATCTGGTCTCAAACAAATGTTTCAATGATGATAGCAAAATCAATTCCCACCTGCACTATGATTACCAGTCAAAATTTCATCTAAATCAACATATGGCTATAGAAATGTGGTCAAAATGGCATTTTCCAGAAGAAATTCCATCTGGATTTCTTTCACCAGTTTTCAGAAAACGTACTGATGTGTTCTGCTGAAAGGAAACCTCTGTCTATTCAGAAGGAAAATTATTTGGCTTCTAATTTTAAAATAACTGACAAATAGTCATCTTAAAATTGTTTCCCCTTCTTCAAACCATCTTCCAGCTCTGCTCTTCTCTAATAATTGCTGAAGTTCTTGTGATTTGAGTATGCAATCCCCTGATGAACTGAGTCAAACAAGGGATGTCCTTACTTCTGGAGCTCTATTCAAAGGATGTGAATAAAGCATCTATCATTGGGAGAATAAACCTTCTTTTCTACCAGCTGTTTTAAAATCTTAACTGTGCAAAGAACATTTTAAAATTCACTTTAAAGAAGTATTTGTAGTGTTGCTTCTTCCCATTTTGCAGATTTTATTTTAATGATATACAATCATTCAGTCTGGAAAACTAAGATCTCATCTGTTTGATCCAAGATAATCAATGCAAACAGCAGCTCCAAAGAACATTTACAATCTAATGATGCGCTACTAGGAGGAGAAACAGTCCAGCAGTTAGAAAACATAATGTATATAGCTTTGTATTTTACTGCTTAAAGCATTTAGCAGTCGTAGCATTTTACATCAACAAGCATTTTGCAGACCTTCCTCATTATTCCAGGTGGTGCTAACTCCACGTTAACTTAGAAAGAAATCACACTGCTCTGCTATTTTCATTTGAGTGAGAACAGCACATGAGGCCCAAAGGCAGCACAGGGTCAGGCTGCATCTACCTCTGCCTCAGCAGCACAATGGCATCAAAACTCAAAGTCCCCAAGTCTGCGCTAGGCCTACTGGCGTCTTCGGAGTCCTGCAGGTTCACTCACTTTGGTGAGCCAGCAGACAGGGAACAATTATAACTTGCATTAAGAACCTTCTCCTTTCTCCATCCACAAAAGGTCTGGATAAATGGGCAGAGGACTATAGCTTGATAAACCCTCCTGGATATTTTCCCTAGGGGTACTCTCAACAAGTCTATGCAAAAGGGTAGCTCTGGAGAAGGTCTGCTGAAGGCACAATTCATGCTGTCGCCCCACCATGAGCTACGAAGCATACGCACTACCCCAAAGTCCTCACAGCACAGTCTAATCCAAAGGCTGATGTTCAAGATTACACTGTGACAAAGCAACAACCCAGAAGAGGCACTGGGTTGCAGAAATGCCTCGTCTCCTGAGCTGATGCATTCTTAAGATGCATTTCAGAGTGACTGGGTCAGAGCTGCATATGACAGGAATTTCCAAGTATACCAGGGTACATTTATTCAAACATTGCAGCACAAACTTCATCGTAAAAAAAAAATAGTAATCCACATTTCTTACCAAACCAACATAAAATTCCACAAAATGCTCTATGACTCTTCTGTGGTTCTCCATCCCTGTACCCCTTCTTTTTTGACCTCTGTGACAATTACTACAGGACAATCAATTTCTTCCTATTGGATACATTTCTGGCTTTGGTGAATGAGGGCTTCTTTACCAGCCATTTGTGTAATGACATCAGCAGAGGCATCCCAGCTCTTTATTTATTGTTGCTCTCCCCTCTGAAGGCAACACCAAAAGATAGTGAAACTCAGTACAAACTTGAATTCCTGATTGTGATATGAATTTCTAATATTACAAGGGAAGCGTTTTGGCAGATAAATATGTATGAACCCAAAAAAATCAAATCAGGGAATAAAAAAACCTCATCGGTAAGACTCTAAATTGGATGTGCCCACATCTTGAATACTGTGCACTGTTCCAGTCTCCACATCTCACAGTTGCCTTGCAAGGACAGACTAAAAAAGGTGAGACTTTTAACTGGGTAGGATTAGGCTGAGGGGGAAGAATGGCTGAGATTTACAAAATAATGAAGGTGGTGCATAAGGTGAATGGGGATCTTCACCAAACCCCAGAACACTAGAACTGGCATTGAAACTAGTGGGAGGTTGGTTTAAAACAGATAAAAGATACTTACTTCTTTTATCATGCATTTTTTTTCATAGTAGGCTGTGAACTTTTTGACTTGCTGCCACAGAAAGCTGTGGAAGCAGACAGTATTTGTAGGTTCAACAGGGGTTTGATCAATTCAGGGACAAGAGGTCCATAAACAGTCTCCAGAAGGAATAGGCAGGGATGTACCTTTTAACAACCCCTAATACAATAAGAGTGGATGCTGAGAAAGTAGAAGGGAATGGACAGCAAAGAGTGGCCAGGCTTGCATGCACTCCGTAGCTAATATCTCCTAAATCCATTGCTAGACAGAGAGTACCGGGCTGTGAACTTTGGGTGAAGAAACTAGGTATAAATAATTCTGAAAAATATACAGATAAGGTGCAGTTCTTAAAGAGAATAGAAAATAACAAGAGCCTGCTTCACCTCATTTGCATGCTTCTCCATATAGTTGAACGTGTACTCATCAGCATCCACCAAAAGAAAGTTGTGACCATGGAAACAAACTTTGGCTCCAACAAACAGATTCTGAGCCTTGAAGTATTCAGATGGCTCACTCTTAAAGAGCTCCTGCCCAGGCTTCTTAATGCGACCTCTTTCCAAGAACTTCCCACCAAGTATCCCTATGGGAATAGAATTGTAAATAATTAATTGTGGCTTTACTTGGGAAAAAAAAAAAAAAAAAACACAAAAGAAAACCCAAAAGACACCCCAAACCAGCTGGTTTGTATTTAAATATTAGTTTCCATCCCTGAGTTTCTTGTCTCATAATATACTCTCCCGCTCTCCCTCATTGCTAAAAGAACTGTCTCTGCCAGTGTCCACAGCAACAGTTACATTGTGCATATTCTGTGGCATGTCTCATTTGAATGCCTGCCAAACACCTTCCCTTTTTTTCTTTTCTTTAAAATGGGACAGAACTGTGCCTCTTCAAATTGTTCCCATAACCCTGTCGCCAGCATTGGGACTGACCCTGAGAAACATAAGATGCAAAATGTAAAATGCAGACAATTATCCTTGAACTGTTAAAGCAAGAAAGAAAAAAATATCACAACTTAGGATAGCACAATCCTACAAAGATCATGAATTCTGGTGCACTGTAATTCTAACTTGTTTTTAAGGGCTTTTGAATGTAAAAAAAAAGTAGGAGTGACATGACACTATCTTCCACATACTGTTCTGCCAATGCAATTTAATTGCGATCTGTTATTTCCTTTGTAAGCTGGGTATGTCACATTATTTCTTTTCACATTATAATGGATTTTATTCCTGCCACTGGAAACTGCATGCGGTGCTCAAGGGTATGTAAGATACTAAAAGGAACATTTCGCTTTCCAGTAATATCTTCCGGTTCACCACAAGATTGCATAGTGGTGCGTGTACCAAGCTTTCTAGAAAACGTTCTGTCACAGGTCTAGTTTCATCAGCATATGTGCCCTACAAGAACTCTGSAGTGCCTGGGGTTCGTTTCCTGTTTATATTTGAGCTTCCAAGCCAAAAGCCAAAAAGCATACTTTAGTAATATTTAATGATGTCTTACATATTAGGTAGTGATGCAAGTCCAATAAAAGGCTGATGAACAGTGTAATAAAATGCCTTTTATAGTCAAAATTATAAATGAATGTGAAACCCAAACTACTTATTAAACCAGAGTTTGGATCAGATGTCTGTCTTAATTGCTTTACTAGCACCATAAAAGCAAAAGACAAAAAATACACTATGGTAATGGTCAGATCTAGCTTGAATCAAAAAACAATTCAAATCACTAATGTAACTCTAATCTTAACACATTCCTTTTCACCTAGCTATTAAAACAAATATGAAATTTTAGGTTATATAATCCTGGCAACTGTTTGTAATATTTAAACAGAACTGGTCTCTGTAAGATTGGAACTTCACTCTTGTCTCTCTATTTCCCTGCAATTGTGCACTTAGATTGGAAACTTACCCTAATACCTCTGTCCCATAACTGTTTTTTAAACTTTACGGGTTAGTACGTTTCAAGAGGTATGAAGGAAAACAACCGAAAATATCTCATTAGGTTAGAGATTTTACACTGAAACCTGATGAGAAATTTTGATGGAAATCTACAAGAGCCAGGCTCAAAGCACAAAATAAACACCACAACCAAAGACCCTCTTCCATTAAGATCAGATCAGACTTTGCAGGTGTTTGTACAGCTGTTGGCGTGGTCTTACACGGARTAAAAAAGGCGTTGTGATCTTCTGCATGGGGAGCCAAAGTTCTCATGCTTTGACCCCCAACTCAACAAGTGCTTCAAGATGTCCAGCCCTGTGCATTTCAAATACAGTTTCACAGTGTTATTAATAGTGTGAAGTGCTTCTCTGCAACCTTCAGCTTGCTGCACTGAGAAAAGTAAGAGCAACTTAGTACTTCTATCTTAGGACTGAGACTTGAAACATTTTTACTTGTCAATTTGTATCACTTCATGCAAATAAAAAGGCAAAAATAGCCCTTTGAACCTGTGCATAAAAGGGATGGTCAGGTTGTTATTTTGGGAGTCATTTACTGTTTTAACTCATGCCCTCTCTAAGATGCCCTCAAACTTACTCTTCTCCCACCCCATCCACTTCAGCACTTTTCCTACTCACACACGAATGTTCTTCTCGCTCCCATTTCATATGCCTTACTCCTTTTTCCTAGCCACTCTTATCTGACCTCTGCAAAGCCTTCTCATTCTTAACCTCGAAGAAACCCGCTCACTTTTCCTTCAGACATGACTACAATGAGGGAGGGATAGAGAGAGAGAAGAGAAAGGGAGAAGAAAGAAGGAAGGTGGGAACAAAGAAACTTCTGCAGTCCCAGGCCTCTTTCCAACTGCTGCTCTATCTCCCCCCATCCCTACTTCTTATCCTGCCCCTTCAAGGCTGTTCTCACTGAACTCTCCAATGGCCAGTTCTTAGCCACATCATTCCACTTCACCTTTCTACCACCTCTGAAAGTCTGCTACTCCATCCACTTTAACATCCCAGGGAAGTTAAAAACTCATTTACAGGTACTTGCCTTTCATATGTGTCTTAAAGCATTTGTTGTTGTTGGTATGCAAACTTGTCCATTTATTTTTTCACATTTTGTTTGACTAGCTATGTTTAATGGGCTCCCAGCTGCAATCCCCGCATATATTCTCATTCCAAAATAAAAGGAAGCCAGGAAGCAATCTCTGGCCTGGCACCCATGCTGTTGAGAGCCTGAYCAACTGACCACATCTGCACTGCACAGTGTGTGGCTCTGGCTCTGCTCTGAGTGCTCTGTGATAAATCTGGGGTCTTAAGACGCAGCTATAATTTTTGTGTGTTCAAATTGTTTGAAGGTATGTAAGGGCTGTGCTGCAGTCCAACATAGTGGTGTTTTACAGCATAAAACTGAGGGTATGTATTGCAGCCCCTGGGTATGGCAGAAGGACCTGAATTTTTGAGTGTGCAAAACCTCCTGGGATAGTGTTAGATGACCGATAAGGGTGGAGCAAGCCAAACCTCATGCAGCCTTGTCCTCACTGCYTTGCAGGAGAGTTTTCTGGAGTTAAGCATCCTCCAGGAAGGGCCTCAGGCTGGTCTAGTTGGAATAGTGCAAAGGAGAACCAGGAGCTACCGAACAGGCAATAYATATGACTGGGGTCCAAGATTCAAACTGTTCCCTGGACTTCTTTAACTTAACAGTGCAGCTGTACCCTTAGCATCCTTTATGTCTCCGGACATAAAGAATGCCAATCAAACATGTCATTCACTAGTGGAGAACTAAGCTGCTCTTGAGCCTCACAGCAGCATTACATAATAAATATATACATAAGTGCATGTGTTGCTAGCTGTAATAAAAGAAGCTGAAATACAAGGCCACTGGATGGCAGGAAACTAGTAAAATAATGATGACAAGCAATAGGATGCTCAAGCAATAGGATAAATGTGATGAAGCAACTGAGAAGTAAYAAAGCTTTTCTCACTTAAACACTGGTAGTCTGGCTCTTGAAATTCAGTTCAGTGTTATACACACAGAGACACTGGCACAGGGCAACCTTCACTCTTTATATGCTCAACACTACATGATTAATAATAAAGTATGTTAAAAAATGTCACAGCTGTTTTGCTTTCATGAGCTGCTTCTATAGAACGGATGCTATATAGGTATCATAACACCATAACACAATCTTGCAATACAAAGGATTTACTCTTTCATTCTTGATGTCTTATATTTCCTGTCCCTATTTATCATCAGCTACAATACAATTCCTGTATGTTATCTACAACAAAAGCAAATGTTTAAAGGCCAAATTTGCAAATTAAAATGTAGTAAAAGTTCTAATGCATTAAACTTCCAGWTCCCAAAGAATATTGTGAAGTACTGTCATACGATGAACAGCGTTATTCTGAGTGATAAAGATTATAAATTACTATGACATACAGCTAGGCAAGATAATGCAGCAGACCTGCTGATGTAATTCCCATTGCATTTAAAAATCCACATCCCTGCTTCTGCTAGTGCTGAGTCTGGCCACAACGCTTACTGTAAACTCTAATCAAATGAACAGGGCAACTGGGACTGATTGCAAGACATTACTACATCTTACCTGTGTTTCGCTGTATATGTTCAAAAACTGAAATGGTGTCATCACTCAGGAAGTAGGAAATAATGAATTTCCGATCCTTGTCGATAGGACTATCTGTGACGAGTTTTGCAAGAAAGCGCAGTATGTTACTTTCCATGCCACTTCTAAAAAGCAAAAGAARAGGTAAGAAATCAAAAACAGAGTATGAGAAAAGTTTTCATCACTAAGAGACGCATTCTTCTGAGTTTTGTAACATACATTAGTTGTGTTATTCCTGGACCAAGAAGGGAAACGGCCTAAGATTCCCTACTTTGTCAAAAACCATTTTCTGCTTAAATTAACAGAACCAGCTAGAGTCAGCCAAATAGAAAGGAATCATTTTCAGGGGAAAATTACTTCTCTGCCACAGGTTTGGAATGAATCTGTATTCAAGTTCAGCTGCAAATCAAGCTCCAAGTTTCTTTCCAGAAAATGTATAAAGGAAGAACACATTTAGGTATGTATATTTTCAAACCAAATTCTGAATAGCAATACATAGTAGGATTATCTCCACAAAGTCAGGCCCACCAGATGATCTTASTAGTTGGATATTTGTTAAGTGATTGTGTTTTAAATGATTTACAGTACCACTATATGCACTATCAATACATTCCCAAGCCTTTTTCTAATAGCTTTCTTCTTTTATGGAGGTTCAACAGGTGAATCTCTAGCATGTGACTTTGCTTTCCACTTATGCTTCAACAACCACTGCCTGACAAACCATTTCATAATGGAAAGTAAAGGGTTAATGCTTTAATATTGCTACAGTAAACTGCATGAAATTCAGCAGACAAAAAAAAATAAATGCCAGAAAGTCAAACAGAAAAACAAATCAGTGTTGGACTGCTGAAGCATACAAAATTCCTGACTAATTCCTGGACTAAGACTTCCATCAAACTCCCACTGAAGACAGCAGAAGGGAAGGAGGCAGGGGATGGGAGGGTTAGAATATTTGCCTTCTCAAAAGAGAAATTTTGCTGAGTTTGGAGAAAATTGGGAGTACCATGTCACTAAACCAGTCCTCATGCACCCGTCCCTTAAAAGTCTGATGAGCTGCACGTTTTGCTGAAAAAATGACATCCTACTTAGCATTTATCTCCTTCACAAAAAGACATGATTTAACAAGCTGGAATTATTTTTCACTGAAATACCTGTCTTTCTCCATGAATTTCTTGAAATCTTTTTGGGGAGGCTTGGGAAGCAGACCCATACAGGAGCACAGAGAATCCTCTTCGGAACCAAATCCAGTGTAAGGAGGAAACGTTTTTTCTGGTTTTGGAGGTGGTGGAGCCTTATATGGAACTGGGGTGAAATCCTCTACAACAAAGATAGCAAGACTTATTTATTAAGAATTTAAACTACCAGTATGAATACTTATTAGCCTATTTCTGTAACAGAGCACTGATCAAAGTCAAACCAGGATCTCTCCTACTGTTACAGGGTAGAAAAAGATTCCATAGAAGCCAACAGTGAAATTACTGCTTCTTCAAGGGTTTCAGGATTTCATCTATAACCTTAAAATGTTTGACAAATATCATGAAGATACACAGGCAAAGGGAAAGACAAATATAGTTTCAAAGTGGGATAAAATAATAAATTAACAATTCTAAATTATTTTTTCAGTTTTATCCTTTGAGACAACATGATTAAGTAAATACTTGGCTTATAAGTTTCCTGTCCTCTGCTTTTTGCCAGAGGAAAATAAATACATAAATAAATAAAATTTTATTCATTATTTAAATCATACATATATGAGAAGAGTTTGGTACATTGAAGCCAATGCTTCAGTCCACATCTCACTTTATCCAGAGTTTTCGAAGTTTTGCTTTTCCTCATTTTCCCCAGTCTCAAGTCTTTCCTCACAGTGATCAATGGTCCTGACTATCCCAGATACACAGCAGGAGCTCTCCTGACTCAGAGGAGACATGTCTGGTCAGGGACCTGCAATCACTTCCCACAGGGGTTGCTCCCAAAAGCCCTGCTGCCCTATGGTCCCTCCTTACTCCTCGCTTGGTGAAAATCTTGCTGTACTATTTGGCCCCTTGCTGCTTCCCTGTGCCACTCTTTCACTGCAATACAGCTTCCAGCTGCCAGTGGGGTTCACATAAAACTTCAACGGAGTAATACAGTCTGCTGGTTAAATRAGGTTAATGGAAAATGGAAAAGGTGAGAGGAAAAAATAACTTGTATATGGGAGAAAGTAAATAGGCAGACCCAAGCCAAATGAAGATATAAATCATAGGAACACAGGATAATTCAGGTTGGACGGGACCTCGGGAGGTCTCTAGCATGGCCTCCTGCTCAGGACAGGGTCAGCCCCAGGCCAGACCAGGCTGCTCAGGGCTGTGTCCAGTTGGGGTTTCAYGCTTCACACTCCACACCTCACAGGACAGAGCCTGCACAGCCTGTCCTGGCAGCCTGCCCCAGGGAGGAAAGTTTTTCCTGATAACCAACTCTGACCCTCTGGTTTCCACTTATGCATGTTGTCTCATGCCCTCCCGACGTGTACCCCTGTGAAGAGCCAGGCTGCTTGGTCTCAGCAACCTCCCATGGATGGGTGCAGGCGGTCGCTCGGGACCCTCCCCAGACTGAGCAAGCCCTGCTCCCCCGGGGTGTTCCTCAGCCCTGACCGTCCTGGGGCCTCCCCTGAACTCGCCATGGCTGGTCCATGTCTTTCCTGTCCTGGCAGACCCAAAAGGGGACACAGTACCTTGATGAGGTCTAATGGGCGCTGAGCAGACGGGGATAGTCACTTTCCTCAATTTTTGGGCAGCCCAGGCTGCGGCTGGCCCTCTCTGCTGTGGCCCCAAGCCCAGCTTGCTGCCCCCCACAACCCGCAGAGCCCTTCCCACACCAATGAGAAGGGTCAGAGCCCACCGGCRCAGCACTGCCCGCGTGGAGCGGCATCACCTCCACACCTGGGAGGGCTGGAGACGCTGCCCAGAAGAAGGGAAAGCTGGCTGGGCTAGTAAGTGAAAGACAAACACATGAGGCAAACTGGAAGGTGATGGATCACAAACCACAGCCCAGGGGGCAAAGAGTGATATAAGTGACCAGTGTATAAAAGTAGATCCCATGAAATAAAGGTTTTTTCTTTAAAACGTAACTTTTCTACCCAGAACTGAAGAGAGATGAATAATCTAAACTTGTAGCACGGGTTTCAGTGCAAATAGAGGAGGATGACAAAACTGCTGTCACTTGCAACATTTTCTGAATTGGTTTGTGATTAAACTGTTTTAAACATGGCTATATCAGAAGATCAAAGCAACATATTTTCTTAAAATCTGACTTAAAAGCAGTACGAAGTTGAAAAATATAGAAAGCATTCAGATGCCAGAGTTTTTCTTTAACTTGAAAAACACAATGAGATCTCCTTTGACCTTTAACTCTTAGAAGAATATGGTACGACTCAAAAACCTTCACCCGAATCAGTCAAAAAGGGKTTTTGCAAAACCACACCAACATTTTTCTCCATAAAAACCACACGTGCCCTTTCTATGATTCAGAAGAAATACAAAGGCCAAGCCCATGTGCAAAAGAAAGTCCATTCAGAAATTTTCAAAGCAATCTTCACCGTGAAAGAGTAAGTGTATATGTAAACATGCACCAAAATATTATTTTCTAAATCTGTTTTGTCTGTGAGAAAATTGCCTCTTGAGACATCTTCAGCRTGCCACCTTACAGAACTTAAACATGCAACTCTTGTTACAAGAAACGCGGCGTGTGCAAATCGAGATCTATGGAGACAGAAGGAAAACCCCGGTACCCGCCGGTACGGAGCGGGTGTGGGCTCAGTCCCGGCGCGACCCCCGCCSTGCTTGCCCGCGGGACCCGAGGGGCGGGCCCCGCAGCGCGGGTCCCCGCTGCCGCGCGGAGCGGGCGCTTCCCGCGCTCCCACAGCGCCACCTAGCGGCCGCGCGGCAGGGCAGGCGGCGGCCGTCACCCTCCGCTCCCCTCGGCGCCTGGCGCCCAGCTCCGGAGCTCGGGTTCTGCCAGTTAGGGCCTTGATGCTGTTCATAAACCTGAATGCAGTTTTTAATTATGCACTACGTTAGTCCGTACTAATATTTCCTCCCTCAAAGTCCGGAGTTTTTAACAGCGTATTTTAGCAGAAACAAACCCCTTCTCTTTGCACGGTTGCAAATAATACRCTCCCTGCCAAAGGAGTTTGGGAAGCCAGGACGTTCAGTTGAACTGATAAACCCAACAGACAAGCTAATGTGTTTACATGCAGGTCACAGTGTATGCACRTTAACGCTCACACATTTCTTTAGGAAATGCTAAAGCATTTCCCTTTGTATGTATGTACTTCAGCACATATGGATGAAAATTAGATTTATAAACTAAAAGGAAACTACAAATTAAGAGGAATATTGTGTTAGTCCCAGAGGGTATATTAAATCCCTCACAACCTAAGCATGGGGTAAACGAAGTTGTTGTGGTTTAACCCGGCAGGCAGCTAAGCACCACACAGCCGCTCACTCACTCCCCCCCCACAGTGGGATGGGGRGAGAAAATCRGAAGAGTGAAAATGAGAACACTTATGGGTTGAGCTAAGAACAGTTTAATAATTGAAATAAAATAATATACTACTAAAAATAATAATAATAATATGTAATAAAAGAAAGATAACAAAAAGAGAGAGAAATAAAACCCAGGAAAGACAAGTGATGCAAATCACAAAAAAMCAAAAACAACTGCTCACCACCCGCAGACCGATGCCCAGTCAGTCCCTGAGCAGCAGCCCCCCGGCTAGCTTTTCCCTAGTTTATACACTAAGCATGATGCCGTATGGTATGGAATATCCCGCTGGCCAGTTTGGGTCAGTCATCCTGGCTGTGCCCCCTCCCAGCTTCTTGTGTATCTCCAGCCTTCTCAGTGGTAGAGCATGGGAAGCTGAGAAGGCCTTGACTCTGTGTAAGCACTTCTCAGACATAACGAAAACATCTTTATGTTATCATCAAGGCTGTTTTCAGCACAAATCCAAAACATAGCCCCATACAAGCTACTACAAACAAAATTAACTCTATCCCAGCCAAAACCAGCACAGAAGTCCAAAGAGAAGTTCAGCACTTTGGTTCCCATCCTTTCCCTGATGTGAAATGACCTTGCTTCATTCAGGTCGACTGAACACAAGCAGCCAGACTCGTGCCACCTACAGTTTCCAGGATTTTAAAGGAGTATGTATTCAGATTCTCTCCTGTGGACGAGGAAATTCAGAAAGAAATGGAGAAATGCAATTTATGAAACTAGTTAAAAACCCATTTCTGCAACTTTTGAACAGCCAGCTTGGTGCAGTAGACTAATAGCCGTACCCGAGCTCAAAACTCGTTTCATCTTTACTCTGCCACACACCATTAGGGTAGAATCAGACAGACAACTTGTACTTACACATAAAAAGCACTCCTCTCAAGGTTATCACTGTTTCTTAAGAAAATCACCTCTGTCCAGTCTGGAAAAGGAATCAATGCTCTCTTCTTCCAGGCTGTAACATTTTCAGTGTAAATTTGCAGTGGGTAGAGGGCAAAGTGAAAGTCCAGGATTACAAATTTCTACTTCCAGAAAGAATAGCACAGATCTTTTCCCCATGGACAGTTTCACCCCTTGTTACTGCATCAATTGATGCCCAGCAAGAGATGGGCTGGCACTAGGGGGTTTATTTCACCTAGTATATCAAACATGCATCACATACTAGTAACTTTTTCTCACGACATCAAAACCTGAGTGAGATTTGAACAAGCACTGGGAACAGCAAGAAACAAAACAGGTCCAGCCACATGTTTAGCATATAAACAATTTGAAGATGGCATAGCCTTCTTCGTAAGAAAAACTAAACTCCTCAAAAATAATTTGTTGCCACAGAGACAGCATTAAACCAGCTTGAATGAGCTTGTCTGCTTTCAGTTTCAATACACACTGTAAGATTTTGATATACATTTTAAGATTACCTTYGGCCCTCAGTCAAGGAACTGTAGGAAAGCCCTTGTGTTAGACAAAAACATATTTCAAGGAAGAGTCAAGTGCTACATACTTTGGATTAGAGTGATAACSATAGTGATTATCAGTATATAGCAGGCAAGCAAGAAATTCTACCTTCAGAGGAACAGGACAGATACCTCTGAGCATTACAGCCAAGAACAGGAGAGAGAAATCTTGCTAGCCTTGGACAATATAAGAGCTGGCGATAACCTGGAGGGATGACATTGTTAACAAGATGTTCTCTATACATAAGAAGAGATGTATAACAAACAGCTGAGATCTGCTTTTTATGAGAGTCTGTTTCAYAATTTAGGTAAGAAGTAAAATAAGAAGGCAATATCACCATCTTCACAACTTTTACAGGCAGGATTAAAGAAAATCTAGTGCTCACAGAACAGTCCATGCAGCTAAAGCATGACAGTGTGTATTCTGATTCAAAGAAAATCTCCTTTTACAGAGTCCTACTTTATGATTATTCCAGTTACCTGAGGAAAAAAGGCATCTATAAATGCACAAGTATATTTAGAAGCCACTGTTCAGTCTCCACCACATGTAGCGGAGAGGTTAGACGCCAGAGAGGCTCTGATCTCTGACGAGTCTAGTGAAAATTGGCAGCAAGCTTTAATGCCCCCACTGAGGGAAAAGCAAGAAGTCAGCTGTTATCCAGCAGCAGCTGCCTGGCCAAAAGCACACATGTACTGGCCAGCCGATCACCCCGCATGCTGCTCTGCCCAGGCAGCAGGTCAGAGAGGGAGCCTGAGAAATGAGGGGGTGGGAGGGAGAGGAGAGCTGGGACAGGGTGCTGCRAAAAGGCGTAACAGACAGGCTTGGGAGGTGCCAGGACATTGAATAAAAATCAGTGCGAAACCAGATTTTACTGGTTTTGTTCCTTCAGGAACAATCTGTTTTTTAAGAAGGAACACGTTATACTCAACTCTATGCTTTATACTCAAGTCTGTCCTGAGATACTGTATTTAGTGAGAAGAACAAGTACCAGCTTCCCCCCACTGCACATCAGTATATTTCATGTTTCAGCTGGATGACCACAACACTTACATGGCTATAGAATATTCTTCTCCTTCTCTGAGGCTGCACTAGCAAGTCTGGACAGATAATATCACACATTAAGGCATTTTCTCTTCCATTGATACCACTGCTAGATGACAGTAATTTCATTAGCTTCCTGTTGAAGGGCATTAGCTATTGTTTACCCATGGAAGAGCTCTCCTTTGCTTTTCACAAACAGTRCAAAAAGTAAAACAGGCAAAACCAACATTGGAAACATAACATACCATAACCATGCACTTCAAGGGAAATCTAAACTGCACTTAACTCTCCTAAAGGGCAGATTCCATCGGCAAGCAACTTATGCTGAAACTGCAGAGTCAAAAATAAATGTCAGCCTCTTTAATGGCTTTGGCAGAAGAGTATAAATTGAAGGGGAGTAATGTAAAAACACAATAACAAATAGCTGAATTGATGCCGTTAGGTGTTGAGCACTGTGCCTTGATGTAAGAACTCATTTATCCACTTGCTTACTCTTACTCAAGTAAATGGTCTCCCTGGACTCAAACTGCAATTAGGCACATTTCACTGTTTAATTGGATGGGAGCAGAATGCCGGGCACTTTGTGGGACTAAGCCCACTGAGAGTACCTTGTATGTCCACCAGACACAAACAAAATTTGTAACTCACTAAGAATGAAAGGTGAACCCTARCCCTTTCTCTCTCAAAACCTGCTTCTAAGCCAAAAACTACCCTGTTTCTATTCTTAGCCCCTTCTAGTTAAAAAGTCATACCTATGTTTTTTAAATCCTGATGGGGAAAACAGGAAAGAATTTCACAGCAAATTGTGAGAATCTCTTAGCTCTAAGAAAGTGTATGTTTTCTCAACAAGATGGATGGGTTTTCTGTGTTAGCCAGAGTCTCTGCCATCAYGTATCTTTAAAGGTATGTGCAAAACACTTCCCAGTTTCCTGAAGGTCTCAGCTAGAGCACATCGTTGTGTGTTTTGTGTTAAAGAGGCAGACAAACTGGAGAGAGCACTGAGAAAAACCAGAAAAATTATCACAGATATAAAAGAATGGACTAGGGAGAAAGACTCAAAGGTTTCCTCTAGCACCAGATGGCCTGGGAGGGGGGTGAGGTGGTAACATGGTGTATTGGAATAGTGTTCAAGTATGTATGAGGTTGTTACAAAATGAAGGTACTGATCTGTTTTTCTCCATGTCCAACAAAGGTAAGACAAAAAAGTTACTCTCAGTTTACACAAACCAGCTTCAGAGTAGCTATTAAGCAGCATTTCTAACTATGAGGTTAGGACAAGATACCTCAGGAGGCAGAGAGATCTCTTCYGGAGGATGCTGATAAAAGGCTACACAAACATCAGTCAATGACAGGCTATGCATATACACTATCCTGCCTCAGAACACTGGGAATGGACTAGATCACCTATGGTCCCAGCTTTCCAAAACTCTACCCATCAGCAACTTCTGACTTCTCCTAACTTGCAAAGCACCTAACTTTAACATCTAGAGACATAACCAGTAATTACTGAGCCAGCATTATAGGAGGGGAAGAGCCTTTGCATTTGTGTAGCACTTGGTTGCATTGCTTGGTTGATACAGACTGGTCAGCTGCATTTCACTGCCTGCTGTGAGTAAGAAATCCCCATTCACTGTTCCAGGATATTTTGCTCAGACAGGGGATATTGCTGCCAAACAGCAGCAGCACTCTTGGCTGAAAAAATTCTCAGGGAAGAACCCCCTGTGTTGCATCTCTGGAGTTAGACTCACTATTATTATAGATAATACTACGGTTATTGAATATGGCTTCATCACACACTGGCTAGTATAAGAAAAGATTTATTTTGGTATAGGCATGCCAAGCTATTATTTAAAAAGTCCTAATGAGACATGTTTTGCCAATTAAGAAATTTAGTGTTTTGGCACTAAAACTTGGCACTATTTTAGTGAAATTTAGTGTAATGGCAGCACTACATCGTTTAATTCCCCCAAYGCAGCAGACAAGCTTTGATCCAAACTCTACACTCTGATCACGAGTCAAGCTGAAAGAAATAGTCTACTCAGGTATTTTGTTTCACAATGTCAGAGAAAGGCCGTAGTAGGATTCTTCCAACCATCTCTGAACAGTCAGACACTTAGCTATATTTGTTGAATGAATAAACTGCCAGAAACTAACGAAGTTGTTTTTGCAGGAAGATGTCCATAATAGAACCATTAGCCAGTCTGACTGAGGGAATTCAAAGACAGATAAACGAAAGCCCCTATTGTTATACATTTCCAAAACGCTTTTCCATTATGGACATAGTTGCTAAATGTTTCCAGAATTCAGTTCTGAAACTTCACAGGATACATACTCTAATGGTCCAGAATACACAAAACTGCATTGTAAAAACCAATAATGTGATAGACTACTACTGTTGTGTCAGAAAATCTTATTATGTGAGGATTCTGACATCCATATAAAATGAAACATAGTATAATGGGCAATAACTGAGCTCATTCTACTTACCCACTCACTACATGCTCTTTATTATTTTCTGACTGCAAACACAGCTATTGGAATGGGGGGGGGAAGGAGAGAAGAAGAATTGGCASTCTATCCACATGACTATTTTGTCATTCTAGTTTTAAAATAGAGGCAGTTAGGAATAGAACATGCACGTTATGTGTTAGTTTTCAATGGAGTAACATATAAGAAAGCCCTTCTGGATCACCTGCAAAATTACTGCTTTGCTGTTTAACAGCCTACAACAGATTGTTATTGCTAAAGGTTTTAATGAACATGTTTTGTCAGTAATAAAATTCGAAGACAGCTCTGTCAAACTCAGAAGTATAAAAATGCTCATAAGAAAAGGATAATTATCACTACTTACCGATTCCGTACTTTGTCCTGTAATATTCTTTAGTGAATTCATCACAATCACATAGTATTATCTTCCTTCCCCAAACATTAATTACCGCCCCTACTTTCAGGTCACTGTCTCTGTAAAATTCCTGATGCACTGCTCCTGTCTAATAAAAGAGRGAACAGCAGCTCTATAAATCTCAGAATCCCACAACCTTTCTTAAAAATCTAGGTCATTTAGGGCGTGTGATTTAAAATATAGCCTTCATAGTCCATTTGCAAGTCTTTTTCACCCCATGCTAAGCTACCTCACTTTCACAAACGTGGAATTTACATACAATAAATCTCTGTAGTTTTCATTTGAGCTATTCTCCAGTGGCAACACAATTTTATAAATAATTCTCTCTGTTGTAGAGGATAACAACCACAGAAATTACAAAAACTACTATAAAGACTTTCAACAGCTGGAGGCATTCAATAATATCTGACCTTACGATTGTCCAGAATGTAACGGCCTCTGTTTCCTACTGACTTTCCAAACACATTGAGAACAGTGCGACTGGTGATTGTGCCCGGCTGATACACCCCGGTGGGAGCATACTGCAAGAAAAGAGAACAACTCTTAAGAAATAAAGTTAAGAAAGAGAACTCAGTTACCTTAAAACTAGCAGTTTTTTTACAGACGGACTATTAATGTAGTATTTTCTTGGGAGAATTTTTAGTAAATTCTAAGGTAAGATTACACCACCGAACCTAAAAGCCAGTGTGTACATCAAAAGCCAGTATGTATGCCAGAAGAAGCATTCAGAATCTTACTGTGTATGCAAGAGTAAAAGAGTCTCCTTTTTCTTGGAAGCAAACAGAAAGCAAATCTTAGCACACTCAAAGTAGCACATCCTTGTTAACATCTGCTCTAAAGGCTATTATTTTGTTTAGTAATAATTATAAAAACATGTAAAAGAACCACTCAGGGTTGGCCCTAYTGTGCCAACCACTGCACAAATACAGGGGATTCAAGTCAGCATGATTCTATTGCCAAAAATGTTAGTATTTTTGTTTCTATTGTAAGTTTCAAAATTACAATAGTAATTTATCCCAGTAATATCAAACTTAATATGCCAACACATTACATTTTTTTAAATCATGAACAAACTGCTGATGCTGGGTAACCAAAGTGGGTTATTTTGTCATACTACCTTCCCTGACACCCCAGCTTTTGACTGATCTCCCCTGCTGTCCTYCTCAAAATTTCCACTGAATTCAGAGGAAGAAGCCAGCCCTTAAAACTGCAACATGCACTTCAATGGTAGAAGGGGTCTATCAGCACAGAGCCACTGCTAAATCAGCATCTCAGAACATAGGATGCACAAGGTGAGAAAAATGCAGTATTTTGCTGTTAGGGTTTTTTTTACTATGAAATCTCATGTACATGTATGACATCACAAATAGATTACCAGTATTAGAAGGAAAGGAGGGAAAAGGTTCCACAGTGTTTTACTCAATCTGTGGGTTGACGTTATTCTACCATCAGGATCTGTCTGGMGCAATATAGAAGTGTATCCAGCTCGTTAATTTTATAATCATAATAAGGTTACAGAGGACTCAAACCCCTTGAAGATTTCTCTGAGAGGAGCTTTCTCAAATAAGCACCTCATTAATGCCTGACAAAGCTTATTCATGGATTCCTATTGATTTTAACTAGCTTTGCATAAGGTCCCAAATCTAGGAACTCAATTTCAAGAAACCATTCCAGATTTGCTACAAAGAAGTCATGTTATGGAATACTAAAACTGGACTTTTCCAAAGGTTCCAAATATAAATTAGATGGATCAAATCTGAATTCACCTCAGTTTTACATTAGTTTATCTATCAATATTAATTAATTTTCTGGACTGCCATTATTGCACAGCTTTATCAATACATTTACMTTAATACACTAATATGGGAGAAAGGATATCTTTCTGCCTAAATTCTCTCTCGTTTTAATTTAAGCATGACAAGCCTGAACTTATTTTTTCCATCACTTATTAAGTTATTACATGAATATGTGTGCAAAACCTAAATCACGCAATTAAGATTAATACTCTGATAACACTCTCTAAATATCATTGCAATCCGAAAACTGGATTTTCAAAAAATTTTCGAATTTTCTTAATTAGCGGAAGAATTCGAAATAAGCTGAAATTTTCATTCCTCACCTTTGGAAGCTTATCTCTTCTGAGGAAAAGTGGAACTGCGTCCCGGCCTGAGTTTACTGGTATAATTTCTTTTATATCAATAGTATCATCAGACAAATAATAGTGCAGAACAAGTTCCCGTGGGT
The DNA here is from genome assembly GCA_030449065.1 of Oceanodroma leucorhoa. NCBI lineage: Eukaryota > Metazoa > Chordata > Aves > Procellariiformes > Oceanodroma > Oceanodroma leucorhoa. The sequence goes on along the minus strand of JASVER010000046.1, from coordinate 2,016,315 downwards.
CATGAAACATGGATTCTGGGTCATCCCATACACAGAAAAAACGTAAAACATGCCCATTATGCTCCAGAAATTGTTTCAAAGTGTCAATGCGCTCATAAGGGCGCAATGGCTTCATACTATCCAGAATCTGCAGATAAAGGAGAAATTAAGAGAAACACCTTTTTAATTATTTGCTCTTAAAAACAGGATGCCAAACTGTAGGGTACCATCTAATCTTAGAACACGCTTTTTGGATTTTCAGATAACATCACATGATTATAATACATGAAACACTATTTATGCCATTACCAAAGAACTACTTACAGGGTTGTTGTGCCCTCAGAAAATATATGAAAACAATTTTGGATCGGTTTTGATCCTTAYTTTTCTTGCAATAAGGTCATTCAGATCAGAAAATCGTTAAATTATTTATAGTACAGCTCACATTTTCAACAAATTGCCCATGGTGATCAGATGACTACCACTCCGAATAGCATCACCCGTCCTGATCTACTTCCTTGAAAATTATTTTTATAGATGATGTGGTATAAAGAAYTAATTCTTTCTTTTCCCTTTGGCTTTTCTTTCTTTTGGCTTTAAAACGTAGTTAATTAACTTTTGAGTCACGTCATACAGTTAGCAGATACTGGGTATGTATGTTCTCCTCTCAATACACACCCATACGTCTGAAAAGGAATAGCAAATTTCCAACTAAAAATATATTCCAGCTGATGTGATCTATGACAAAATGCTATCTACAGTCATGGTTGCTGCAAAACCAGTAGCACTGCATTACATTGGATCCTATGATGATGATTCAATCCAAGGACTGCATTCATATACTGTTAGTAACAGTCACATATATAAATGTTGTTCTGAACAAGGTGTTTTTCCAAAGTCAAAATCCATCATGCCCAAAGTGAGTTAAAGGGGCAAGACAGTCCTTCTAATCTACAAAATTATACACAAGTGCTTCCAAAGGAAAATGGTGAAAGACATAAATAACACAATGTAAAGCYGAACTGTCTGAACAGAAAGAACTGTTGACTACGGATAAATTTCTATTTATCCACTGATACATCTTCTGGCCTTAAAAATCTGACAGGGAAAAGGCCCATTCTTTCAGAGCATCAAATCTTAAAATAAGGAGAGCAGAACCAAGTTTTGCCTGCCAATGTCCTTGCTGATCTGCAGCACTTTTTCCATTTCAGGTATCATCATGCTCATATGCATGGTATTTACCATCCCAGTACTATCCTTCCTCCTTCCTGACTCTTGAAGATGCAGTGAGCAACCAAATACAGCCACAGAGCCAGATAACATCACCATCCATGGGATATCATCTCCAACAATACAGAAATATGAATCAAAGGGTCTTGCCACATTTTTTATCGGYCTCATTTTCTATCTCATCATATTCCTTCCTTTCCTTCATACCTTCATTTTCTGGCCATCTGCACTATCAGGAGTCTGGTGCAAACCGATTTAACTTTGATCAAAGCAGTCCAGAGCAATCCACCCTTAATAAATAAAAAAAATTACCTTCCACAAATGAGTCACAGGAAGGTGAGAGCATAAAGCAGCCAGAATTTCCTAGATAACTTTTCTGTAATTTCTCAACAACTGAGAATATTAAGACATAGATTTCAGTAATTTTTGGTCTTCTGATGCTCTTATTTCTCAACCCTCTTTTTCCCTTCTCCATTCTCTTCAGGCACACATATGCACAATACTTGAATGTTTTGCTTGTTGTTTTTACAAAAAGAAAAAAAATCTAAGCAGGCTACACAGTACCACAGGTAATGTTAACACAGTCTGCCAATATCAAGACAACTCAGCGTGTAGGTAACACACTTGTTACCTACAAAGCCTGAGTAAGGGAAAAGCAACCCATGGCCAGCCTGAGTCACCACTATGAAGAACGAGGAGACGTATTACAAATACTACTTTTCACTGGGGGACTGAAAAAAGCCTGAAAGCATGAATGAAGTGAAAGCAACATGTTGGTCTGAGAGTRCCTCAAAGACATGCAAGTGGTCCTACACATCTCAGTCATAATTACCTTCCATTTTTGCTGCTGAGAGCTGCAGCAGTTTTCTCAATAGGAGGACTAAGTTGAATGCAACAGACACATGTAGTATTTCTTCCTTTCAGAGGACTAGGCTGAATCTATCACAACAGACTGCATATTGTGGGCCAACAGTCCTAACAGAGTGAGGTCAAGAGAAAAATGCAGTGCCATTTGCACTCATATTAAGCAAAACAGAAGTGAAAGAAGTGAAAGAAACTGTCATTATCCCCTACAGAAAACATCACTCCCACTACTATTCCCAGAGAAAAGACCTCAAATCCTACAGAGAGGAATCCACATAGCATCTAGGAGCTATCTAGGAGCTGCGAGTGAGATTTTTGGAGGAGGTGTGTATGTGTTCCCATGTACTCATAAAAGAGGCAACTGTGTTCAAATAAAATCTCACAAGTCTTAAAACTGCAGAGTGCTGGGTTCTTTGTGGCAGCAGAATTTGCTTTACACATGCAAAGAGCTGTTAATAACGTGGGGTAGAGATGAAGGATGACATATGAATAGACCAAGTAAGAGAGTCTGTCTGCAGGAAGCCATGGATGTGGTTGAACCACAATTCCAATTAGATCTTCCTTTAAATACTTTAGAAGTGTTTATTATCATTAAATTAGCTCAAGCAAAGTCATAAGTAGAACATATAATAGGTCCATTATTTTTCTTTTCGGTTTAGTACGGAAARGTTTATTTTATTTTTACCCATTAATTTTGTTCTGTTTCAAAAGGTGTGTGAACACATCAGGGGAAAATCAGTTACATTTGAGACTTCACTACATTAGTAAAATGAGCCATATAACAAAATTTTAAAAAGCAAATTTTCTGTTTTGATTCATTATGTTGAAATAGCTACCTCTACATACTTTCTATTTGCTATTAGAGAAATATTTTCTATAACGCATATTACTAATAGCAATGGCACTTTTATTAAAATCAAGTTTTCACTATTACTGCCTCATCTGACCTTTTGCCGCTCTTTGGTGTACGGGTCATCTGGACGACCTGCGGGAGGATTTAATCTAACTCCCATCTTCCTCAGGAAATTTTTTGTAAATTGGTCACAATCTATAATCTTATATGTTCGGGCATAAAGGATTACTTCTACGTTGATATTGAAATGATCTATAGTATAGAACTGATCTTCATGAGGAGGTGGAAGTGGAATCCGATGCCGTCGAACAATAGTTCCTGTAAAAGAATTAGAATAAATTCATAGAGTAAATAACCTTCGCTTTAAGGATCACTTCGTAGACTTGCTAATTTTCTATGCTGGTATGACCAAAACAGATGAAGCCATATGGGGCAAACAAAATTATCCTTCATTCAGCAAAAGAACTATTAGGTAAGAGGATCCTTTTTATTAACAACAATACTTTATGCTGATTGTCTTCTAGAACCTCAAGTTCTGGTATTTAACTTAATACAGAAAATTACCACCTTCTGGGGCAAACAGGAAACCACTGGAATAAATCCCCATGTGTTGGCGCAAAYGTAACAGGTTAGTATTTTTTCAACAAGAATAGCAAAGACCCTGCTTTCATTAAGAAGAAAGATGTCTTTTTCACTTTTTCTGAGAAGCAAAGCAGTCCCCAGTACTCATTAGTATCATTAATTTTTCTTTAAAAAACAAACACACAAAAAGTTGTGMAAAAAAAACATGTGGCAGGGATGTATAGGAGGGACTAGATTTGCTCTGCAGAGTTAGGAGAGCCATATATAGCTAAGGTTAGAGAAAAAACTGCCCTACCAAGGAAAAAAGTGTGATCTATCAAGCATGGAAGCAGGTGCATTCAACTGAGCTTCCTAAAGGAGTAAACTGAAAGTAGAGACAACTGAGATGAGTTGGGCTGATTGCTGGGCTGCAGGAGAGAAATGTAAATATTGATCCATCTCAGAAATACAGAGTCAGGAACTCATAACCCATAGTCTAACAGGAACACTATCCAAAAGAAAAAGAAAGGGAAAATTAAAAGAACGGAGAAAAAAAGAGAGGCATTTTAACTTTGTTAAAGTAAGTACACACTTAAGTTTTCTTCTTGATAGTCTTTAAATTGAAAGGACTGYTATTCTGGGAGCATTGAATTTGTTTACATTTACCACATTAAAAGGGRAGGAATCTGCTATTGGTCTATCAGCTGAAAACTCACAAATACATTGATGAATTGGGTAATGCTTCAAAAATACTCACTGCTGATGATTAAGAGACCATCTCTCATATGGAAATGTTGAGGGAGCTGGGTCTGTTTAGCCTGGAGCAGAGAGGRCTCGGGGTGGGGATCTTATCAGTGTTTATAAATACCTGATGGGAGGGAATGAAGAAGATGGAGCCAGACTCTTCTCTGTGGTGCCCACTGACAGGACATGAGGCAATGGGCACAAATTAAAAGATAAACAATTCCATCTGAACACAAGAAAACACTTTTCTACTGTGAGGGTGATGAAACACTGGAACAGGCTCTCCAAAAAGGTTGTAGAGTCTCCATCCTTGGAGATACTTAAAACCCAACTGGACTCGGCCCTGGGCATCTGGCTCTAGCTGATCCTGCTTTGAGTAGGGGGGTTGGACCAGGCAATCTTAAGATATCCCTTCCAACCTCAATGGTTCTGTGACACTACAAGTATTTTAGAAACAACTTACAAGCTACAGCCTCAGTAGATTAAACAAATACGTAATRCATACATTAAAGAAAGGTATGCAGCTGCATGTATGACAAGCTATGATTTATTCTGAGTGAAGTTAGAGTTCACAAAGAACAGCAGATTGCCAAAGCTGGGACTAAACTCTTTTTTTCAACATTATGAGAGAACAAGAAGGACAACAGTGAAACTTTTGCCACATCAATACCTTAGTACAGTTGTGTGAAAATACCCTGCAGCGAATAAAAAGATGGTCCAGTCTTCACCCTCAGGCTCTTTGCTGTGTTTACCAACCCAGACACCTCTGTAACACCAGGTTTAGAATGCGGATACCCACTGGCTAAGACGAGACAGGACCCACCAACCCATACTATTATCACAATTCCTCACCACCATAGGTTCCCAACAACTTTAAAATTACAGTAATTATAAAAGGTACAACTTTAAGACAACTACAGTAAACACAAAAAAATTCCAAAACTAAAAATAGTTCCAGTACTAACCTAATACTACAATAATAGTTTACTAGACACATTTATCTAAAAGGTCTGTCTCATTATCTCGCTACAGAACTGGATCTCTTTCCAGTGCCCTTCAGCTGTGCATCTGGTAGTGTTTCCCACTGAGTCCCGTTTGATGATTTTCCAGCACTGCTATTTTATTTTGGGGGTAGGTGGGGGTGGAGGGGGGCCTGGGGAGAGAGGGGATGAAGAGAGGCAGAGAAGGAGGGAGAAAGATGTCATTGTGTGGTTTTGTTTGGTGTTTGAAGGGCCTTATTTCTGAGTTAGTCCATGGAAATTCTTTATTGTTCACTTTATTTCCCTAAGGACTAATCTGTATGAAATACCTTTCACTACCACATTATCAGAATTGTTTGTTAAATGCTAACTCCTACAATGAAAACATACCCTTAATTTTTCAGGGAAATAAAGCAACAAAGCAGATTTACTTTATGTTCCCGTTAAAATAATTATTTAAGACCTGTTCAGCATCCCAATGTTTCACATGTACCAAATCCAACATTCAGGTTATTGACCTTTGACTGTAAAATAAATTTGAACCTCTATCTGCTTAAACATACAAGTATTTAAGATGCATCCTCATGGAAGTATTAGAAAACATGGTAATTAGCATATTTTAACATGATGCAAAACTGCATCGCATTACCATGAACAAAACCACATGCTTTAAAATATGTTACCTGATTTTGGCTAATCCTTGGGTCACTCCTACAAAAATCAACAGATAATGTGCTAAGTCAGAACAGTCCTCCATACAAACGCAAATCCTGTTGAATCATCATTTTAGTGAAAATATAACAGTTGACAATTTTCTAATATGAGGTGTTTTCTGAGGGTATATTCACCTCAGAACTGGTGAATAAGCCTTCAGCTAGTTTTTCATATCACTTTTAGAAGTATAATACACATGTCCATTTTGTTCTGAGGGATAAGAATTTCCTTCCTAATGGAAAATGTCTTGTAAAGGTAATATCTGTAGCAATCCTTTGCTTTTATTAGGTATCACAGTGCCTGATCTACACATGTAGAGGATACATTTTATATTGTTGAATTTGAAATTTAATAAAACCTGATCAGCTGAGGTTAGGTCTCAGCATTTTTTAAATTGCCCTTCCTTCTGGAAAACAATTACATTTCTACTCCTAGAAATTTGCTACAATTTGTTAAGGGAGGATCTGGGCGTGCACAACACTCAGGTTACTCAGGATGCATGGCTATTCTTGATGTTTCTTTTGTCTTTTGTCAGTTTATTGAGCAGGCTATCCTACTGCACCACCAAGCATTATTTTAAATATTTGCATCTGGTCAGGCTAAAGTTCTCCTCTACTGTGCTCTTGTAAAGGGAGCTGGTGTACTGCTTTTCTCTGACAGTGGTGGTGGCATCGAGTTCCCATACCATAATTTGAAGCATACCTTCTTTTCTCTCAGGGCTTCTGATTATTTGGCAACTACAGCAGCAGCTTAAGGAGACCTTAACAGTAGTGAAGGCCTTTTGACTACGGGGCAGCTCATGAAGCTGGGCAGCAAATTATTTGGTCTCTGCTGCTACCGTGTTCTGCAGAAGAAATAAAGTGGCATCAAGAATTTCCTTAGCACAGCTTTCTGACTCCCTCTGCACTACTCAAGAGCGCATTAGAGAGAGGAGAGGAATGGGTAACACCTGGAGTTTGTACACTCTTTGACTGCTTGCACAGAAAGGAGGAGAAGCAACCACTACTATTGCTGAAACACAGAGAGTTCACCCCAATAAACAAGGAGGCTTCTTACATTCACTTAGTCATCCGTCCCAGAACATAACAAGGTCATGATTTGGCCACCATTAAGTACAGCAAAATCACAATTATTTCAAGACCTCAGGGGAGGTCTTAAACTCTTAGATGATCGGTTATATTGGAGGAGCTGACTGCAACTTCACTTTYCCACTTGTACTTTTCTCTTCAGCCAGCCGGCCTTGGGAACCCAGCCAGCAGGCAACTCCACTCTCTTTTTCAGCTGGCTGACCTTGGGGAAACCAGCCAGCTGCTCCACTCTGCTCTGGCTTGCAGGGCCTGGATTGCACTGGAAGCTACAGTCAACCCCATGGGACATAAATGACCTTTTGATAAGGCAGTATCAGCCAGCCACAGTCCTGTTAACTGGGAATTAGATCTACAAAACACTTGCACTGCCATATCCAGCCTGGCTCTCTATGGGAGGATTTCTTTTTATATGGGAAGAATAATTAGCACTCTGGCTCTGGAAGAACACAATGGAGTTTGTTATGCAGTCAAGTTTACTGTCCTTCTCTTCACTCTGTACTCCCTTAACTAGTTAGTTGTTGTGCACTGTGATTGTCCTGGTATTTTTTGCTTTGATTCTGGTTTCTCAACTTCAGGTTGGCCTCTGCATTCCTTTGTGTTTTGCACTGAACTTCTCTGTTTGTATAGATTTCTTCTAATACTTCTAATATTTTCCGAAGTTCAAACTATAGCAAGGCAGTTTCCAAAATTAAATGAAGTTCAAATTTCAGTTATTTGGTAGCAACCTTATCTGTCCAAATTCATGGCCAAGTACAGCAGCCGATTCCATAATGCACTTTTTAGAATACATTTCCCACAGATCATTTACTGTGTCACTCTGAGATTTTGATCAACGGTAAAAGCACATTTTCTGGCTTTTTTTTTCCGGAAGCCAATTTGTTTTAGTTTTGTAAAATCATAATTGAAGTTAGTTGTTCTTCTAACTTCTTTGACAGCTATTCCTTCAACAAATATTCCTGCAGTCCATAAGCCTCTCCAAGTTTTTTTTCTGCAAAGCCACAAGTGCTACCCACAGTGGAGAGTACAGTGGGAAACGACTACATTTCTCTGATCCCACCATGCCCAGGGACACCCATTCAGACCATCAAGCTTTCATTTGTGGGTTATGGCACAAGCAYTGGTAATGCCGCAGCCTCAAGGCATTAACCAGCCAAGCTAAGATGATCTACCTTTGATCTACCCTACCACCTGCCTTTGATCTACCCCCCCACTGCTGTATCTACTCTGCAAGAAGACTCCTGAGAACAGCCATTTGAGCTGTCTATTTTACATCTTTTCCGCTGGAGTAAACATCCAAGTTAAGGTCACCACCACCTTCTGCCTTCAACAGTTCAATTCCACTTTTTCCATTACGTTTTTTTGATGTTCCTCCTTTACACAACCCCTTTCCTGCCACTGCAACTCTCCAACTGTTCACACAGACTGAGCCTATCCTGCTCCTGATGTTCCCACACTTCCTTCTTCACCCACATCCCCACACCTGTGCTCTGTTGTTCAGTGCAGTTTGCCTTTCAACAGCCCAAGCTCTCCTACAGTTGAACTCTCCTCTACAAACCCCTGGCCTTTAATTAACTGAAACGTTGTATTTCAGCAGACATGCAGAGGATAGCATTATGGTTAAGATCTTCAGTTCAGTTCAGTTCCTCATCCTGTTAACAACCTTTTCTGCATGATCATGGGCAAGATTTTCATTCCTTTGTGCTTCAGTTTACCAGCTTCACAATGCAGACAGTTATGCTTTTGTTGTTCTCAGGCTTACAAATTCCCAGTCAGGACAGGGAATCTGGATAATATAAGAGAGATATATAATTATAATAAAAGAGGCAATGGGCCAATTTTTAATTGAAAATGGAATAAGACTAGCAGCTGATGGTTTGGGATTTCTTTTTAAGAAACATTGCTTTTGCATATATCCAACAACAAATATTTAGTGCCTTTAGCATAACAACTTTGTGGTTGTTCTTCAGTCATGGAGCATGAAGTCACTGCCCAAGTGCATGTCAGTAAAGAATCCTCTGATAGGCATTTCCACCACCTTTTTCCCTCTATATCAGATTAACCTCTAGGATAATAAGAATTTTTATGTAGATGTTTATGATAAAGTACAGGCCCCAGATCTTCTCATCAACTGTGAAGCCCAAACACATCCCAAATAGTCTTTGGGCCTTTCAATCTCTTCCTTCCTAAACACAATCAATATACAGAGCTTCCTTACCAGCCCAAGTACCAGCAACAAATAATTAAGTGCACTTTTGAGATCCTGGAACATTTCTTTTTAATCCATCAGTTTAATACATTGTGTATACTCATTTATCCCACATAAAGTACTCATACAAAGCTGTAGAGGCCTTCAAAACATCCTTGCATGGAAGACTGAGAGAATTCTTGTTTCTCTCTAACACTATTCAGTTAATTTTAGATTCAGTACCAAAGGCAACTCCAAAACCATTAACATAAGATACAACCAAGGAAATAGGGGGAAATTGTAGCCTTCTGTCACCACAGGATCATGACTAGACTACCAGGAACATCAGGCCTGAAGGGGCAGCCTGGACTACCCATACTACAAAGACAATGAAGATGACTCATTATATAGCTAGATTCAAAGGAATCAGCTTTGAATTTGCTTTATCCTGCCCTAATGAAACTGGCTTCCACCTTCCCTCTCAAAGACGTCACCTCTGCCTCTCAGGTTAACTGTACTTCCTTTGTTGATGATCATTTGTTCTAAGCCACAAAATCCAGAAACAGCCGCTCCCACTCCTGTGACACACAAGTCAAGAAGAACCTAAACCCGATGATGTCTSCGGCCTCACACATATGAATGCGGAGTGGGGGTAAGTAACTTTTAAGTTTCCAGCAGAAGAGATCCAACATGCTTTTCTTCAGGTCTTGAAAAAACACTTGCCCAGGCAGGAGCAGGACGAGGTTCATCTGAATTCAAAATCAGTTCCTGCTGAAGAGCCRATAAGATTTCTGGCAAGAAGAATCACTCAACACAGGGAGAGCAGGGCCTGAAGTACTGGTTTAAGAAAAGATTCCCAGGTAACTTTATCCCAGGTCTAACGGTAATGATGCACTAACACCTTTAAATATTATCCTACTCTGTAGATAGAGGAATTGATAGCATCTGCTCATCTTGGAAAAGAATACGGTAGTTAAATGGTTAACTTATTTTTTAAAATTGCTGTGCTAAGATCCGCCAGAACGTACAAAATATCTTTGGGGATTGGGAGGCGCAGTCATCCCAAGATACTCATCCCAAGACATCCTGCTTATCTGGACTATATCCCTTGAAAACTTTTTTAATTCTGGCAGTGACCCATAAACACCAAGAAGTAGCAGCTGTGCTCCCCTTCTGCAACAGGATGTTGACTACTAGATCACGTTTTCTTAATGTAAACCAAGTCCATTAATACTCCAGTAAATCAGCTCAGTAAACCCTCCTCCAAAAGTCCTCAGGCTGGCCCAAGTGCAGTGATGTGACATTGAGGCAAGACAGCTTCCTAACTTAGAAGCATCAAGGAAAAATTACTGTGCCAAGGGCACTTTAATCATAAAAGAACCAACAGCCAGAGGCACAAAAGGCGCTCTCCTTCAACAACGGCAGAGATACTGCAGCAGCTAATGAACAATTACGGAGCTGCAGCTAGAGAACTTACTGTCAGTGCCAAGATGGGAGGAACCAGGCTCAGGAATGGAGATCTAGAACACAAATTGGTTTTGCAGAAGTGACACGACTGACAACAGAGCCATTATCATATGATTTCAAACAGCTATATTAGAGAAAAAATTGTACGTGTGAGTGCGGGAGGGGATTCTGCTTTACAAAACCTTCATCTTCAGAAAATAAGACAATAAAAAAGTTCCCATTATGATCCTTAACAAGAAAAGACAATTATAGCTGTTCACTTACAACGCATTTTAACTGTAAGAAGTCACGTTACGTATCTGTTAGAATGGATCAAGACTGTACTGAAGAAAGATATAAAGAGAAAAAAAAAAAGAGTGCTATTAAAAATAGATACCTTGAGTCATGCCACTATTTTTCACTTGGGGTTCAATCACTTGAATTGTATCATCTTCAAGGTAGAAGTATATTTTACAATGTCTGATTCTATATAGCTCTTGATTTTTGTCAGGCACTTCTTCCTCAAAATAGGCATCAAAAGACAATACCTATTAAAAACAATAAATAAATATAAAGCAGCAAAATCTTCAATGCTTTTGCAAAACTTGTCAATAAAATAAACTTGTATAGATTACAAGTAACTAAATGTATGGATTTCAGGAGGTAGATTTATTTCTCAGAAATGWAAGAATAGAAATCCACATTAAATCACATAAATCTAAAATTCTTTGCTTGGCATTTTTATTATCACAACATCTAAGCAGAGATGGAACTCTAAAGTAAAGAAATAAATCAAACACAAAACTATCAGCAGGCTGCTTGGAAAATCTTCCGAACAAAGCACTTTTGATAGCACAATGAGCTACATAGGTCCTGAAGCAAATTTTGGACTTCTATTCAATGAATTGCTGGAAAATAAAGTGCATTATGAAAGTATGGCTTTACCATTGAGGTAAGTGGAAAGGAAAGTTCTTTTTAAGCAGATYCTGCAAGCTGTCTAATGAATGGTACTGAAGACTATCAGAGAGAAATTACATTTTCCAGGAGTCATTTAGACCTGTGYAATATTGGCATTTCAAAACTTACCTGGTTCTGCAATTCAGCAATTGGGGAAATCTCAGAGAGTATACCAACTGGTCTTCGTGGTCTCTTGCAATAGCAATAATGCAAGAAAAAAAACCTTCATAGGTGAGGTGCTCAGTGGTTTACTACAGTGGCCTTTACGTCTGGAGATCCCAACTCAAACTCAGCAAACCATTACACAGTTTTGCACTTCTTGGTATCATTTATGGTGTGTAATCACCAAGACCAATTTTAAGGCAATGTGCAAGAAGTATCTACTTACTAGTGCATTATCTACCAGGATGCTTGCTGTGGTAAGTATGTGCAAGGAGGCAGTAATTAAAACAAGGTTTCCATCCTGCCCCCCAACACATTTGGGTCAAATCAGTGCTAATCCATACTTCATTTTTTGCAATTATTCTATTTAATATATTCAATTACCTTTATTCTTGATTCATTAGACAAACTGAAGCATTGGAAAATAGACAACTTAGCTTTTCCCTATGTTTCAATGAGCATCTGGCAGACTATGGCTTAAAAACGTTTGAAATCTAGTGAGCTAGCCAAGATCCCTATATGACACAGAACAGACTGGTTAGTAGTCTGTATCCYTCTAGCACGTGTCTTTGAGAACCTCAAAGTACTTCCATGAATACTAATGACAGAGATTTTAAAACACCCTAATAGACAAAACAACTTCTTTTTCTACATCTGGGGAGAGAGAGCTAGCGGCTTGCTCAGGAGCACACAAGAACAGCTGCCCTGTGTCCTAGTCAGACTTCTCAATAGGCCACTCTCCCTTCCCTCAGGCAGGGTAACTGCAAGATGAGAAAAGCTCCATTTCCACAAACTATTTCAAAGGCTGAGATCCCACTGATTTTCAGCATGCACCAAACAATATGACAGATACATTTTTGGCATCAACTGTCCTGCACTGTGACSCGCCACCATTAGAGAAATAAAATTTAAATTATAATCAAATGACATAAATGTTACCTGTTAAACCTGATGGCATTATATCTTCACACAAAACAATTTAGACACTATCAGTTATGGTTTGTTTAAGTAGTACAACATGGCAGTTTCTGAACAACCTACAGATGAAATAGTTGAAAATAAATAAAAATTCAATCTGGCCACATGTAATTTTTAATTATGGATTTCACTGTTTCATGTATCAAACACGAAAACACTGGATAAAACATCTGACATACAACAGAACCAAAACAACTCTATCGTCCTTTAACACCTCTTCTTCCTTCCATTTGTCTAAACGTTGGTGTATAGTGCCATTTTTGGTGACCAAGGTATCCTTCCTGGCCTCCAGCTACTATTCTGGAAGGACCAGGAGCCCTATGTAAATYTCTTGAATGTTCCAGGGGACTTAAAAGGTACTATGGCAGAACCACTATATCCCAGTCTGAATATCCTGGGGTTCAGCTGACAAGGAGCTGAATTTCATTCCTTGCCCAGCTGCTGATAAGCCATGCAACCATTGGAAACTTCCTTAGATGCTGTACCGTCTTCTCCCTATTCTGCTAGTCCCACTAGAGTACAGTCGTTTGACAAACATATTGTACAAGTGCCCTATTTGATTACTAATTGTTCTTAATTTTGTTAATGATCTTTTCTGAGAATGGTTGTCTTGTGAGACACCAGCCAGGTGAAACRGTCTGTTTGCATAGATCTCCAAGCACAATCAGGTCCTAAACACACTGTATTTTTTTCTTTCACTGAGCATACACCCATATCCTGGTTTACACCATTCAAGGAGATTGTGCAAGTTCTTTTGCACTTAAACTTTATTCTCTTCATACCCTTATCAACATGCTAGTGTACGAAATATATGCAGCAGCCAACTGCATTTTTGCAGATCAAAACAGATGATTCAGGAAGGGTGAGGAAGGGATGGAACAGAAAAGAAGATGACTTACTTTTTATTTTAAAGCAAAGTTAATTTAAAAAATACTTGAAATGTAACACTGCCTAACTCATATCTCATCTGTAGTACATTGCTGTGTGCAAAGTTCCCATCCCACTCTTTAAAAAATTAAATGTTACTTATGAAAACCAAAAGTAACAAATATAGAATAAACTCCGTGGCATTTTGTAAAGTTGGTACAAGTTTCCCTGGCACCTGTGGTAGTTAAATTAYAAACATCATTTCAAGCCCAGGAGGCCTTGTGTGTATACTTAATCGTAGAAGAAATTAAATTTACACCTGCTTCCTATTAGGCATATGAAATTGCAAAAACTATTTCTTAACCTACTTAATAATAAAGTTTTATGCCTGTCCTTCCTCCAACTAGTATGGTACTGCTGAAAGTTAGAAACCAAAGAAAAATAGCAAGAAGCAGACTACGTTTAAAAAGATAAACACCTACTCAAACCATTTTTCATATAGTCCATTTTGCTGAGTTACAGACTGCRGCACTGGAGGACACAGCTGCCTTCTAGGCTCTTAACCGGAGAAGCTAAATTAGTTGGGTAGTACCCTTTAACTGTCTGCAACTAATACATACACATAAGCCCTCCAGAGGCCAATTCTGAACCTGCAAACTCCTGCCCTGTATTGCCCTGTGGAGGAATACACTGATTRGAGAAGGAATGCAGAAAGGCTAGCTAGTTCATCTCACCAGCCATGTTCAGTGGCAGGTCCCTACTGCGTCCTACCTAACACCTTTATTTCATAAGCTTGGTCCAAGTCCTGCTAGCTTACATATGGCCCTGAGAAGCCGATGCACACCTCCTCGTTAAAAGAAGGGTGCAGATAAAGTGCAGGACTGGCTGAAGCCCTAACACTGGCACATTAGACCAATTCATACTTGAGCACATCACTGAAAACTACGTGAGCAGTACTAAGGACTTCTGAGGTAATGCCAACCGAAGTCATGTATATCTGTTCAAGCCTTACATTTTCTTGTAGTAGTTCTGGTCTGCCAAAGAGACGAATGCGTAATTGTACTGCAATTACCTGTATGGCTTTTCTTTTAAAGCAAAAATTATGAGATTAGTGATTCTTCCCAATAATTAAATACCATAATCATTCAGTCACGCAACATTTCTGCGATCTGCTGAATGATTTCTTTTTCTGGATCATTTTTCTTCTCTGATTGTGGGCTTTTTGCTTTAGAAATAAAACATTGCTAAGTAGAATTTAATGTAAATTTAAACATGGAAAGTAATGACAGTGTGCTACAAAATTCATATCATCACAGATTATAGTTACTTGATAACTCCCTAACTTTGAAGGTGTTACTACATTCTTACAAAATAAAAACTAATTTTAAATTCCTGTGTCTATAACGGACACAATCTACCTACATGAACAGATCACACAAAAGTCAACAAGACTTTGAGCAAGCAAACATGATAGCATAAGTGAATTCTGAGCCTATAGCACTCCACTGTGATTAATGGTTCCCAAGTGCCCATGCACATTTTCTCCTGGACTCGGGCCTAYCTTACATTCATTCTTACCAGGTTGCCAAATAATTCCTTTATTGTCACCATTTTCACTAAAAAGAAATATATCAACCACTCCCTTATTTTTATTATATCTTGTAGGAGATGTACCCCAATACAGAATATTTTTATATGTTGCTGAATGGCATGATATACGTTTATATTAATCGTCCAATATACCAATATGATGGAAAAATAGATGTTACCACTCTTTTTGTCTATCTAGGAGCTTTTTTTGCATGCACAAAATAATCTTCTGAAGTATTTGACTAACTGAATTTTTGTCATATTGTAGCTATTGTCATCTTTGTCATATTGTAGCTATTCATAAAAAACATACAGATACAGATTTCTACATACCTGCTTGTCAAATGCTACCCAAGCAGGAGCATCACTTCCCATTCCTTCAGGAAACACACTGTATTTAGGTTTCAGCTTCTGACCAGGTAACGGTTCACCTCCTATTCCAGGTTTATCTTCTCCAACCAGCATAGCAACGTTATTGCAGTAACCCCAGTGCTGTGACTTGTGGAACTTTTCTTTCCCTACCTGTCACAAGTTTGGAAGAAAAGAGAGAAAAAAACAGCTGTGTGTTTGTTTTTAAATTCATAAAAGTTAACTATCTAGGCAAGGGGGATTAATCATGTAAAAGTTTCTCTATAATTACTTTTAATACAGAGTCTAAAAACCTGTAACAACTGGAATGCTGCAAGTGAAGTGATGTATTTCAGTGGTCAATTTGCCAGCCTTATAGATGAAAACGTAAAAATATTCCAGTAATTTACCCAGGCTGAGAGACAGGATGACACCGGCCATCTTCCCCCCCGCCTTCCCTGCAACAAAGATTGAGGCGTGTGGTAGAAAGAAGCAAGTCACCCACGAGAACTGTTGCAAAAGGTAGAGGGGGAAAAGGGGAAGAGCCTTTTCTATAGATCTCCAGAGGACAAATGAAACAGTTCAGGAGCATCCAGAGAACAGCCTGCTCCCATTACGTATGTCAAAGATCTTATTTACACTTGCATCCCTGAGTGCAAAATAAATAGCTCTGTACTAGTGAATACACTTGAATTTTGGGAGGTTGGATYTGAATCAAAAGACAGAATATTTATTCCATCTGGGCTTATTCCAAAAGAAGGTCTCTGTAGTGATTTCTTTATATTATTACTATTTTTTCAGGCAATTAAGGATGAAGTGCTTAAAAAAATATGCACAATCAACTGCAAAGAAACCCATCTTGCCTACTTGCATTTCTTGGCTGGGGCTGGAGCCAGTCTTGAGGTGATGCAGAAAAGCCTGTGGCCTCACATTAATATCACTCCTGCCCGTGGGAATGTCCCTCCTAATGAGCTGACTGCTTTGCTGGCCCCTTCCCTTGAACGGAGGCAGCCGGTGTGAGCTGCGCTCAGGCCCACACATCAGTCTCACATGMGGGGACAGGGAAATAGGAAAAGCCAACAGAAAGCTCCACTAACCCTTCCTCCCATGAGCGGCAGTTCTGACTCGTTAGCTCCTCTTGCTCTGCTATTCCTTCCTTCCTCGCCCTCTCAAATCCTCAAAACACTTTGTCTGGGAAGGTGGAGAAGGGTAATTGCACCTAGTAAGGGGAGACAGATACTACCGCAGCTGTGCCCTCCCTCACCCTGGGACGGGGTGAACATGAGGGAAGATGAGGCTGAAGGGGGAGGAACTGATGTTATGGGTGAGCACAGAGAAGGCCCTGGGTAGAGGAAAAGGCTGGACAGCAAAATTTTCATAGTAGCACCGGAGCAGGTATGTCAGCAAAGTAGCAGAGGGCCAAAATTGCCTCTCATTTGGAACTGAGCAACACTAATTATCACATGCATATATATTTAAACCAGTACTCCCCCAAAATGTGTAGACATGTTTAAGTTAACTATCATCAGAAATCAAAAAACAGACAAGAAAAACAACAAAGAAAAGGAACAGATAATTGTTTTTCATCATGGCAATGTTCAAGTGCTCCRAGATAACGTAACACGCTCAGCACAGCAGTTCTGGGAACAAGTGCAAGCAGTGAAGCAGCAAAACCAGAAAGTAGCCAAGTAGTTATTTCACTCTGCCAATATGGAAGAGAGTGAGGAATCTGAAAGGCAGCTAACCAGCCTCATGGCTCATAACATTCAATGCTCATAYATACAAACTACTGCACACTGAAAGTTACAATCTGAACTGTTCACCTGCCTTGCGGTCCTCTAAATCCAATGGCACAGGACAGAGAGCTGCCCTTGACATGAACAGCTCAATCACTACCTTAGCTTAACCTTTGCTTTAAATCGTTTTGCAYACCACTTGTGTCCTTTTGCAAGGACAGTGGTATGGAAAATAATACAGGACTTAATATTTTTACAAAAYATTATTTTTAATACCATAATAATCAATGGCCATACCTTGCTTAGGTTAACGAAAACTGGGCTGGCCAGCACCCTTTGAAACAATCATTGCAAAATGAGATAAGGTTCATATACTGGGKACAGCAATGATTGGGAGTATGGAAGCACTTCCCCGAAGAAGACATTTAAAAGGTAAGCAATGTTTTGAAAAGAGATTAATTAAAGCRCACATGGCAAGTATCATAGTTTAAAGATAATACAAAGGAAAATAAGAAGTACTCCTGAACCATATGTTTATAACTCACAAACAAGGGTTACTGAATAACAGAGAAAATCAATAAAAGGGAATACTTGTTTGTGTAATGACTAGTTAGCCCACGGGCCCCGCTACCACACAGCATTGCTCAAGCCAGGAATTTAACAAKATTAAACAAAGAGCTGCATATTTGCAGGAATAATGCCCAAAATAAAATATTTCATATAAGCACAKTTTTTTGAGCTGTGATATAAAATTTCATGCTTCGGTGAGCAGTGTAAGCACTGACATTTAGGCATTAGGAGCAGATCTTCATATCGTCATCCCACCCTTCCCTGAAGAAGTGAACACAGGCGCTCCCCTGGTACGGGACACTGGAACAGATGGGCACTGACAGGGTCTGGCACCCGCTTCATAACACATCTGCACTTGCGATGTTTTCTCCTTCTCSTTTGGGCGCTACTGAGCTGCCCTTTCTTCTTCTCTTTCTTTTTTTAATAATTTTGTTCCTCGGTAAGCTGATAAAGAGTTGGGGAGAAGTCAGAATGGGAGGGAGCTTTCTGCAYTGATCAGTTCAAATGTGGAATAAATATAGTCAAGCTGAGTTTTAAAAGGGAAATTTGTAGGCAGAAACATCTGATTTATACTGAAGGTGCTATAGAACAGATCCACTTTTTGGCACAGCAAGTATTTAATTATTTTCCCCCTATTACCAAAGCATGATTTAGGGAGAAAGGCACAGTTATCAAAGCACAGTGAGGGTGGCAGTTTTCCTGAGCAAATGAAAGCTTTTCATGTCCTCAAAACTTCTTCTAGAAGCATTTGCTGTTCATCTGTTTCTGGGTTTTGGTGAGCTACAGTGTGGCAAAATGTTCATCAAAGTAATCCAGATTTGCTCCTGCTGGAAATTTTCCAGAACTTAGGGATGAAATCACAACATAGTTCACAACTTGATATGAAAAATACATGGTCCAACAGCTGCAATTCTGTTAAGAATCTTTTGTGGCATTCTTGTAACTTTTTAGGGTTTGACAGAAAGACTATTTTAGATTCCTAATCATAGAATTACTTATAAGCCCCTTCTCCATGAAAAGCACCTAAATCCATATGCAAAACAGTCTCTTCTAAAAGTCTATACAGTTATTTCTTAAAAAAAACCCAAAACAACAGCAACAAACAAAAAAAAAGAAAAAAAAAAAGGAAAGTTTAAGAAAAAGAGTAATTATAATTGAAGATCACAAAAGAGAAAAATTACATTTGGGAGACTTCAGCTAATGAACTAAGACCACATCCAGCCTAAAATAGTGACAGAACATCATGTTACATCCATAGTAATATTAAATGACTTCTAAAAGAAATCTGTGAGAGTGCAGGGAAAGAGCTTTACTGTGTCTGCTGTGCTAATGCAGCTAAACTGAGCAGGCTCTAGATCTGCTGAACAATGCTGGCCATTTTCTGTGCGGTGAGCCTGAAATAAATATTGATGATACATTCAATAGTGACTAATGCAAAGGTCAGGATTCTCTGACTGCAGCTATTGGCTTTGCAAACTCAGCCACTGCAGTCCTTGGGGAACACTGCCTCATGCTCTCTCCATCTTGCTCTTTAATACTCTGGTACAGAGTCACAGCAAACTCATCAGGGAGCTGCACGTTTCAGCTGAACCAAACACAACTGGAAATCTCTCACCACAGTGGCTGGAGTGATGAGGGACCCCTGTGACACACGCTGTCTCAGGAGCTACGTGTTTTTTTAACCAAGTCCCACAGGGAGTTATGGCAGAAGCCACTGGTAGCAGTCCAGTTCTCTTCCCCGTATCCAATTATAATTCTCACCTTAAGAACAGCATCTGCACTGTGGAGGTCCTGCTCAAATCCTGTATCAGGATGAACTGTGGCCTCTCTGAACTACACTAGGCTGCTGACACAGTCTGCTGGTTGCTTCAGCTAGGCGATGGAAACAAATGCAAATGCTGYACACTGTGCCAGTCAAATTCATGTGACCTCCTGCCCTGTGGAAAGTGCAGGTCACTACCAGAGATGAAACACAAGTTCCTGCAATACTTATAAGTAGCATCTCTCACAAAGTTAGCACTCACTGCTTAGTGAAAAGCCATATTTCAGCTACCGATTTTCAAATCTTTTATCATCTTGCTGCAGAGGTTTCAGTATCTTCAGAGGTTAAGTGGTACTGTAAAAGGAGGATTATCTTAAGACATTGYTCCCAGCAACTGTGGTGCCCCTCTAACACATCCCAGAACAAGGTGCATGAACACTAACACTGGATCAGCACAGGAAAGACATGGACCTGTTGGAGCAGGTCCAGAGGAGGGCCACACAAATGGTCAGAGGGATGGAACGCCTCTCCTATGAAGAAAGGCTGAGAGTTGGGGTTGTTCAGCCTGGAGAAGAGAAGGCTCCGGGGAGACCTTATTGCRGCCTTTCAGTACTTAAAGGAGGCTGAAAGATGGGGATAAGATCTTATAAGAAAGATGGGGACAAACTTTTTAGCAGGCCCTGCAGTGACAGGACAAGGGGGAATGGTTTTAAACTAAGAGGGTAGATTCAGACTAGATATAAGGAAGAAATTTTTTGTGATGAGGGTGGTGAAACACTGGAACAGGTTGCCCAGAGAGGTGGTAGATGCCCCATCCCTGGAAACATTCAAGGTCAGGTTGGACGCGGCTCTGAGCAACCTGATCTAGTTGAAGGTGTCCCTGCTCATTGCAGGGGGGTTGGACTAGATGACCTTTAAAGGTCCCTTCCAACCCAAACTATTCTAYGGTTCTATTAGCTTGCTCTTACTGCCTGAGCTGGTACAGCCTGAGAGAAGACAACAGATGGATATAAAGGGTCCAAAAAGCAACCCTGATGGGCAGCTACAGGAAGATTTGGGTYTGGAGACTGTGAACAGAGATCTGGGAGAGTGGCGCTGAGGGGCAGGAGGTAGTGGAAGGGGTTCAGGAAAGAAGGACAGGGAAAGAAGAAAGGAAGGCACAGCAGGCAGGCTTACTTATAAAGAGGTTGGCAAGCGCTCTGTCAAGAAAAACTAATGTCCCGTTTTGGCACCAATGATTACAGAGCAGCAGAAAATACTCAAGCCAGGAAACACAGCGACAGCAACAGTAGCACAGCTGAGAGCAATTCCAAGCTCCTGCAATAAACAAGGAAGATGTGGAATTTCTGCTGTGCCACTAAAGTTTGCAACAGAAACATAATCTCAAGGATGTATTTTACCCCTGAGATCTATAAACTCATTGTCCAATTCTCCGAGAAATGCCACACAGAATTGTTGCACAGAATTCTCTCTCTCAGAGGGATTTCAGACCTCAGGCAAGTAAACACACTGGTCAGCTAGCACCTGGTGTATCTGACCCATAAGAATATGCGGTCCTCTCCATCAGCTGCTGATAAAAGGCAAGAACATCAATCTGTTATCAGAAGGGACGGCTGTCTTGGACAACGGGAGGTGGACCAGTAACACTAACAAAGGAAGTAATGATGTGTTGCACTGCAACCAGTGTCATCCCTAACACAGTCCAGGCTCTGAATGCACAAACCTTTCCCTGCATTAACAGGGTAAACTTATTATATGCTACGTTTCCACCACATGCAGGATTAAATATGGTTATCAAGATCCGTGATTTTCTGTCTTGAAAAACAGGTGACATGCACATAACTTGTATAGGCAAAGCTGAAAAATCTCACTATTGCAGTATCWGTTGGACTCTGCTTATAGTACTAGTACCTAGGTCTCCCCTCAGCTCTCAAACACTGGCTTCAGTGAGGAATTCCCCTTTTCAAGGGTATGCAACAGGTAGTGAAATTTTCAAACAGGTAACCCATGACTTACTGTTTATGAAAATAAAGAAATGAATAAACCCTTTAATGTAACAGGATGGTAAATGATGTGTGAGTACCACATCCAACCTTGCCGAGGGGCAGACAAGGGCACTTCTCTAAGGCTGCCAGGACAGAGGAGCACCAGCCTTGCCGAGGGGCAGCAGCACTCCCAGCACAGACTCCGGCCTCCCCAGCCTTGGCGAAGGGGAAAGGTCTGACTTCTGACCATTAGCCAGCCCCCTGAAGAGAGGGCCCTCGCAAATGGGCAGGAGATGGGCTAATCTGTGCTCAAAATACCAGCCTGCCCTATCAGTAGATCTCCTGATCGCTCACATGTGAACATGACAGGCACGGCTGGTGAGCAGCCTCTTTGGACTTCTATTCAAGGAACAAGARTTTTAAAGGAGGTGAAGGGGGTTTATTTGATGAGCGGACTTGTGTGTACACAAACTACTGTAATTTTGATTTTAAAGGAATTTGAAAAAATAGGGGCGGTTCCTTTTACTCTCTCTGTAGACAATAAATATTTTATGCTCCCGACGCCTTCTGCTAGCCGTCATTCTTATCCACCCCATCAAACCAAACATCAAATATGGCACTGCTTGTGCTATGCCTGTCCCTTTCATCCCTCCTCTTCATCTAGCGCAAAGGAAACATTATCTTACGTTACCGTAGGAACCACTCCGGCTGTTTTAAAAGTGCCTATCACCTCCCTATGTTTCCCTCCAGTCTCATTAGCTGTGATGCCCGAGCAGCAAGATTTTGTCCCAGCTATGCAGGACTGTAGCAGCAGCACTGCTGTTGGGGAAGCTGCTGAATCGGGCACCCGTCGGTTACAGTTCAGGGAGGGAAAAATAGTAAAAACCAGC
Organism: Oceanodroma leucorhoa; assembly: GCA_030449065.1. Classification (NCBI taxonomy): domain Eukaryota; kingdom Metazoa; phylum Chordata; class Aves; order Procellariiformes; genus Oceanodroma; species Oceanodroma leucorhoa. Next base: position 1,993,826 of record JASVER010000046.1, on the reverse strand, counting down.
CAGCAGCTGAAGCCTTTCGCAGTGCCGCACCAGGGCCGGCTGCAAGCTGCCCGGCCTCGTTGCCCTTGCTCCCGGCTGGAGAGGAAGTAAGTGTTGGCAGTAGAGCTAGCTAGAATTAATAATAATCATAACAGATTATTACAAGGGCTAATGTCTCTTAGATCCAGAGACCTAAGCRCTGCAAAAGGATTTCTTCCTTCCCATTTGCCAATGCAGTCCCTGCTGCCCTGAAGTTAGACTCCGTGTCCCTAACTACCTTAAAGCTCTGATTTTCGGGAGACAGCCCAGCCACCTTATTAAACACACCCATGGTAGACAAAACACATATGTACTCATCTTCCACTGCCTTTTGTGGGCCTATATATGAGGCAGGTGGAAGCATTAGGGGCAGAGAAAAGAAGATTGCAGCAGTAGCTTGAACAGTGGTAAGAGTGGAATTAATACCCATAATCATAACCCAAGGGCTGACAGGAACAGCAATCCTCTGTCCCCTGCTCGTCCTTCTTCAGGGCATGCTTTGCWACTGTTGTTTCTGTGTGGTAAGAGGCGTTGATGGCAATGCTTAGAGTACTAACAGGTGAAAATACTTTTTTCCTTTTCAATTTATCTACAGCAGTAACACTTTTTTTCCTTTAAATATGCTCTTCTTGGCCTCTCATTTGTGGAACTATATGAAAATAAAATTAAATCTAACAGCCAACAACTAAGCAGAGATCAGAAATGCTTTTCAAGAAAGGTGAGTTATCAGTATTAACTCCGCTATCTCAAGGACTGTCAMAAAGAGCAATTTGGAGCCCTGACAATGGTATAACCATGGTTTTACAATRCTGTCTTGTGGCAATTGTGACTTGGTTTTCACACCCTTAGTTCTCATCGCACACATGCGCACTGTATGTACCTCTGGAGACAACTCACTCCGTCATACTCCAAAAACAGTAATCCCTGTCAATTAAGTCAAATTGAAATTTGGAGAATAAAGTCTCTGAGAACACTGAGCTGAGCTATTCTGCTTCCACCTAGCAGATACCAATGGTACACACCTAGTTCAATGTTGCTGATATGCCCAGCAGCTACCTGAAGCATTATATACACAACCAACTCTTTACAATACAAATTTGAATTCAGCAAGAGAGACTGAGTATTCACCACCAGGACCTTTTTTTTTTTTCATTTTTCCTTCTAAAACAATGGCACCCAGCCTGCTGTTTGTAGGGAAGAAGTTGCCTGAAAGATCCTCTCTGCTTGTAAGCAGGGCTCTTGCTGCAAGAGGCCCTGTGTGTGTACACACCTTTGCAATGGTGACACACCAAGCGAGGCTGGGGAGTCCACATATTTCTACACAATTTTGTGTTCCCTGTACCAGCACCTAGGCAGCTACGATTGCCTTTACTTGTCTTTTTAGAAAGCTGCTAGAGGTTTTACATGGGACCGCACTTAATGCAAAGTTGATTCATAGCTCATAAAGTGGGCTCCCAGATACGCTACCAGTCGTGGACAAGTCTCATATTGAAGGCGTACTGATGTTCATTGTATCATTGGCATTAATACACGTGTCTTGACAAAYCATTTGCAAATTGTCCCTGAAATACGTTATCACCTTCCACACTCTCYCTCGTAGGGTGGACCAGACTCAGGAGTTAGCAAAGCACCCCAGTAGTCAGGCTGCAAAAACGAGGGCTCTAACGGCCACAACATGTTCATAGCGTGAAAACGACAGATTCCCTTTGAGATATTTTAACATTATTAAGAAAATCCACACTGTTTCATCTGCCTCCTGAAGGCACCAGCTGCAGTGCCATGCCCGAATCCTTCCTTACCTCCACCATTTCACAGTACAGATTGTATTCAGTTATCCTTGATGAACAAGTCTGAARTAGTGATGGCAGCCTGCTCTTTTGTTTGCTATTGTAGCTCGTGATAAAAATACCACCTTATATATGCAGACTGCCATCGGTATTTAACAGTACTGGCAACTCTGAAAAACCACGTTAGCATTCCTAGCATTTCTCCCCCCTCTGCAAAGACTTTTTGGTTTATTTAAGGGGTATCTGCCTCTTCCCATTTTGCTTTGTTAGAGACGCAACAAGAGCTCAAACTGCCCCACAGCAGCTGCCAGATCCCTCAGTCCCGGCCTAGCTGCAAAGTATTCCCACTCCCAAGGTAAAACCGGAGGAAGTTTGTACACCTAACAGCATCTCGCTTTCCACCTGCCGGGTAAGGAGAGAGGGGACAGGCCTCACCACCGCCGGGGCCGACTCCGCAGGGAGCACCTGCGCCTCACCCCCTCCTGCCGGCCCCACCGCCAGCCAAAGCGCATCTTGTTCCGCCCTCGTCCCCCCTCAGGCCGGCGGAGCGCTGCCGGCGCCCGCCCTGCGGCGGCCGCGTCGCCCCCGGCCTGGCCTGGTCTGAGAGGGGCGGCCGGGCCAACCGACGCCGACGCCGGCGCCGCGCCCACGGCAGCCCCGGCGCCGGGGCAGGGGGGTGGGAAGGGGCGTCCCCTCCGCTGTCACTCACGTTCCGGTCGCGGGAGGCCCCGGGCAGGAGCGGCAGCGCCATGGCCGCCCCGGCCCGCCGGGAGCCCCGCGCCGCTGGGGGCTCCGTTGCCTGGAGACCGGCCGGTGACGTCACGGGGGGTGGGGCGAAGGGCGGTGGCACGCGAGGGCCGGTGGGGCCGCGCGGCTGCTGGTCCCGGGCACCGCGGCGGCAGCTGGGACCCGCTCCCCGCGGCCCCGCTCCCTGCGGCCCCCGCCGGCGGCTCCCCCGGCGTTACAGCCCGCCAGGCGGTACCGGAGGGAGGCAGGCCCTGGCCTTCGCCCTCAGGAGCCCCGGCCCCGCGGGAGTGCGGGAGGTGTGGCGGTGCGGGCCCAGGCCGGGGGGGCGAGGCAGGGTTTGGGGCCGAAGTAGAACTAAATACGAATCCGTTTATTTAATTTTTCAGAATTCGTTGCCGTCTTCTTCACAAATCTCTCAAAATTTACCTCAGGCCCAAAGCTCTGTGTAGTCCCCTTCCTTCCTCCCACCTGCTGGGGTGCAGTAACCTCTCTCTGAACATGGTTCACCCCCCAAAATGACTCTGGAACTGGGGTCACAGGCAGGGCAAGCCCCACCACATTTGCCATTTTCTGCACGAATTAATTTTCAATGTTTTTTGTTTTGTGACTTACACAGCACATTTTACTTTGGGGCCCTGGCAGGCTTGGGGGAGGGGGGCGCGGGGTGCTTTTACATCTTTTTGTTTGTTTTTTTGCATTTTAGTCCATGGGGATGGTGAAACTAGGTCAGTGGGTTTCCACTTTATGGTTTCCCAGTGCTGTATTATGCACCTGCATTTGCATTTAGTGTGGAAAGGTAAACATTTGAAATGTATTTTAATTGAAAATAAAAGGAACCATCCTTTTAATCACATTCATTTCATACAGTGGGTGGTATTACACTCAAATTTAAATTTCAAACAGAAAATACACTGAGAGTTTCTCACGGATGGCTTGGGGGGAAAGGGTTGTTTCTTTAATGGAAGTAACATTTTCCTTGTTAATAAGGGAGGATGCATTCCAGATCACCTCCAAAGCCTATTCCAGAGAACAGCAGCCATGCTACGTTATGTTCCTCTGTTTTGCATAAAGCTGTTCACGAATATATTTTTTTAATTAGAACTGCTTTTTACAGAAAAATGAGTTTATGGATAAAATAGTTAGCTGAAACCCAAATGTTTCAATTCTGATATGCCATCACGCTGTCTCAGAGGAGCTGTACTTCAGTTGCTTAATGTCCTTATTCTCATAGATGGAATGAATCTCCCCTGCCATATTTCATACTCTATGATGCATCAGACCATGAAATTCCCGTAACATATCATCTCTCCTCCCTGAAACAGAGGCTCATGGAACAGCATGGGCGATGTGTTCAGTCTGAACGAGTCTAGAAGGCGCTCCCCGTACAGCTCCCATGGAGCGCCTGTGCAGCATTCGCTATCTGAATTGGTATTTCGCCAAAATGTTCTGATTTCAAAAACCATAATGTAACTTTTTTTTTTTTTCCCAAAAAAAGTTTGAAATGGAGAATAAAAGGGGAAGGAAAGGAAAGGAGAAGGAAGGAGGGAAAGCAAGCTGTGCAAATTCTGAAAGGGTCATTGCAGGGCACACAACACTGCCGTACTTYAGCAGTAAAGCTCTTCAGCATCGCCCGTTGTTCTTTGCACGTTCATGTGATCCCCCGATATCCTTTCAATATATCTTTATGTACCTGACAAACATTGCACRGGAGACAGCTGGCATACTCATAAAACATATACCTTTCAGTTTTGGCAGCTGTCATTAGAGAGCGAGGATCTTCAGAAAGTGGATCCAATGCATTTTATAACGTGTATGTCCCAGCGTGTCTCTCTGAGATGAGTGAACCAGCCTAGCTGCAGCTTCGGGCACATAGGCCCCTTGCAACTAATGGCACAACTTCTCATTTGAGGTAGTAACCATCATCAAAACACAATAGTGAAGAGTTAGTGTCTCTTTTCACTTCATTGATCCTCCAGAACTGGTATCTCCTGTTTAGTTTTTGTGGCTCATTACATAGCGGGGCAGTTGAAATATCTTAATACTCTTTTGATATCAATAATAAACTGTTGCTCCAAGGTTTCAGGCAGTACGGGCAGAGGCTGTATGTGAAAAACATGGAAGGGAAACAGCAGCACTTATTTAGGAAGGTTAGTGAAGTGCACGGCATCAGTAGACTCCAATGCATTTCCAGCAGAAAATCCCGTGAATTGTCCCTAACCTTCAGGTCAAATCTTTCTGCATAGGATTACCTCCTGCCTCACCCAGTAAAGAAGCTGCAGGGAGCTGTGGAGAAGGGGAGCATCCTCCTTGTACACAAAAAGGACAGTTGCAATGTGATGTTTTCTACCAGTCTTTAATCATTTTTTTGCTTCCAAAAGTGGAAAGAAAAAAAAAATATATTCTACTTTAGAACACAATTGTTTCTTTCTACATTACGGGTTTCTCTCACATGTTTATCTTTTTTGTTCCTTGCTATATTCACTCAAGAATACAGACTGAGTGAAAACAAATTAATTTTAATGTCTTTTCTGGGCAAAATAGAAGTACTACAGGAAAATAATTTTTGATAAAAGCTTTTCATTAAATGAAGATTGTTAATGACAACCAAGGCAAGCAGTTAGCAGCAGTAAGTTAACTGTATATTCTGACAGTACTCTATGGATAACAATGGTGAATGTACATAAGACTGCACTAGCTGTACAGTTCAAAGGAGGAAGAAAGCAGGAGGGAAGCTAAAGCTGGGGAAAACATGGAAAATACTGTTTTTGTAATAAAAATACAGAGATTCTAGTCTCTTTGCATTGGGATTGAGTTTTACTAGCAAACTTGAAATCAGTAAGGGTATTCAAATTGTAAATTCCTGAGCAACCCAAAACTTTCCAGAAAAGGCATAATTTTTAAAAAAATACTGGTGTTTACTCTGACCAAATGCCATTGGCTCCAGGCTTTTGTTAGTCCATTTGTCTGAGTGGAAGGCCAGGTCTTCCACTTCCAAGTTGTGTCAGTTTTGAATAGGAAAGTTTGGAAAGAAGAGGAGACTGGGCAAGTTTGACTAAAATCAGCATAACTTAGTGTCACTTCACTGTGAAGACATGTCTCTGCTTCCATCATACGTGTTACTTCATCCTCTTTCTGGGACTGGTTTTACAGGCCATGTTAAGGCTGGGCTGTCCAAAATTAGATAGTTCCCAGGCTGCCTACTTTAAAGTGAATTATGGCCCTATGTGGATCATCACGCAAGCACACTAAAACTTGAACATAAGTTGAACTCTGACGTACACTTAATTAGGTACCAGAAATTAAGAATGGAAATTTATTACCTATTAATACTCTCTTCCTTAGGCCTGTCTTAGAAAAATATCAAAGGCTGTAACAGTCCTCGGAGAAATCACATAGAGGGTATGAATAAAGGAATTAAGCGCACGTACACACGCAGAGAGAGGTACAGCCCTACCTATAGCTAGTTAGCTTAAGGGGGAAAAGGGCAAATCCTGAAGGAGCTGTTGATTGCAGTGCAGTGTGGGTCAACCGATACCATCACTGAAAGATCATGAGAAGTATCAATTCCTTATGTTTTCCCATGTCTTTTATTACCTCATTCATTTTGTTTTCACCAGTCAATGAGCACGTAGYATTTGAAAGCGGCCAGAAAACAACGTTCAGACCTTAATTTTTGGCTGCAGCTGTGGAGTGCTCCAGACAACCCACACAGGGCAAATGGGGCATTTTTGCAGCCGCAGGCCTGTGCTGGCCATGTACCACCTGGGCGCTTGGTGCATTATAGCTGCAGCTGCCCACCGCCCCAAGAAAGCAAGGTATTAAGCATGAATTTCCACAGCTCATGGCCCATAACATTTTTCTCCTGGCGATGCTGCGGGGGATAGGAGAACAGAAAAGCAGTTACGTCCAGCCTGGTCTCACTGGAAGGTTTCCTTAGCTGGAATGACCTTTCCACGCCTAATTGCTCCAAATCAGCATGTTTGCGCATGAGTCGCCTCGCTCAGATCTGCCATGCCCTTTGGGGGAGCAAGGCGTCGGGCAGGGAGAAGGGTGGGAGCTGTAGTAGCCCCGTTGGTGCTACCTCCCTGGTGCAGCCTGTGCGCTAGAGGCCGTGCAGTAGGCTGGTTTTCCTCCCCTTCTGTCCCCACCCTGTCACACCATCTCACAAATTCATCAGCCTCTGGAAACTTGATGGAAGAAGTTTGCTGTCTCACAGAACAAGCTCGGTGGGTGTGTTTCGCTTTGCCATGCCTGTTTAAAGCATTTTCAAGTTCCTACTCATCTGATACCTAGCTTTTTTACATAAGGTGTGAGCTTTTCAGGGATGTTTGCAATCAGCCTGACTTCCCTGTCATTGAAGTCAGGGAGAATATGAGGGACCACTTTCCTAAGTCCCCCACACTTCTGAAAGTACACGAAAAAGAAATATTCAGAGCCTGATAGATACCTTTGAGTTGCCCCCGCTGCATATATTCAGTGAGATCTGCAGTATGGAGTAGCTGTTCGGTTCCTCTTCACCCTCCTTATGTGGGCTGATTTGAGATGCAGCCACGTTAGTAAAATGAACCTGACAGAAAAGCCTCTAATTTAATTCAGAAGCGGAATGCAGAGTTTTTGCAATTAAACCACGGACACGCGTTTAATACAGCACGCAGTAGTTGCTGGGAAGAGTAGGAAAAACCCATGATAAGCAACACACCTAAAAAAACGACAGGAGGAAGGTACGAATACAGCACTCGGCAGCAACATAACCATTCGTCAAAATGCAGTCGAGGCCTCCAAGTTATGTCGTCACCTGCGCAAAGAGCGAAGCACGYGTTCCTCCCTCCAGATAACAACTATTTCAGAGTGAAGACAAATCAGCTGGGAATGCGAAGCCCCCGTTGCAGGGGGGCACGGTGACTCTCTAACAGGAGTAGCCTAAAAGGGCAGCCACCCCCAGACGGCCCCATGAAAGTCAGGGAAATGCAGCTATTGCCTCAACTGCAGCATCCGGACATCTGATGACAGTGTCAGACACTGCAGAACACTGGGTCGCCCTCATAGCCACAGTAAAGAAGGGAGGCAGCTATTGCCCTCCCTACTGTATTTGATTTTCCTTCSTTTACTCCTGATGTATTTGGGATGTCAATGGGACCCACCCACATCACGAACATTTCCTGATTTTCCTCTTCTTGCTCTCACACTGCCTTGCTGACAAAAATGAAGGGTTTGGCTCAGCAGAAGTGTCAATACACATCTTTCCTCCTTTCCACCAGTGGTGTAACTTGCCTGTAGCCTGAATCTCCGTGCCCATTGTCAAAGCTCTCCCATCCAGCCAACGAGGCACCGCAAGACACTCRAAAGCCCCAGCCCTGGCTCTGTTCAGCCAGACTTACCAGTCTGCTTCCTTCTGCCTAGGAAAATTCTGTCGGCATTTCTCCAAGTCTTGCAAGTTGCCTTGAGGATACGCCATCGGTTGAGGCTGCATGACTGATCAATTCCTCCCTCTCCTCCCATCCTCCATTTTCCAGCTTAATCTTTTCAGCTGATGGATAAAACAACAAAAAAAACCCCAACATTTTTTAAAATTCCCATGGCAATATATAGATAGATAGATTACAGTCAATTACCAGAAACTGCTATTGATCAAGGCTGTTTTAGAAGTACACTTGCTTTCTGCAATCAGGCTTACAATACAATTTGCCCTGCATTCAGCATCTATTTCAATTAAAATAAGAGGGGAGGAAATGCCACTTATTTTAAATAAAAAGCTTTCAAGCTATCCTTGCAGGCTGCTTTGAGGATCTAGGACAGATCAAAGCTGCTTTGAAAACTCATCCATTCTGCTTCAAATATGATAGCTCATTGTCCATTGGAAAAAAATTAAGGCAGTGTAAGATATCAAAGCAGCAAGTACATTTTGGGTTTCCAAGCAGTGGTCTCAAAACTGGTGAAGTCTGCCAGAATAATAACAGAACGGGAATGACAGTAATCCCCTCTGTCATAGAGACCTACACATTGGCAATTGCAGGCACCGCAACAGAAATTGCTTCTTAAATTAATCAAGCTGTGTCTTAATGATAGTGAGGACATCTGTATAGATCAAAAGTCTTGGTCAATACCAGCCTCTCAAAACTGTCTGAAATCACTCAATTGCAAATGAGTTAGGAATTGAGGTTTACTCCAAACCTAATCCCTTTGCTGATTAGGACTTTATTCTAACTTCCAGACTAAAGACATTCACGAGAAACATAYGCTTTTCACCCTTGTTTTGACAGTGTCCTTTGAATAACGTGTCCATTTTTTGCCGTTCAATGCCTGTTCCTTACGTAATGGCAGACAGCAATCACATCTCCTTTCAGCTTTTCACCAAGGTTGGCAAACCAGACCTTTTGGCATTCCGTTTGTGTGGTAGCTCATCTGTCTTCTGAACACCCAGGTCTGCTTTTCTCTCTGCCTGTTCCAGTGTGAGTGCGTCTTCCTTGAACACAGGTGACTAGTCACAATAACCTAAACGAAGTCTCGCCAAGGTGCTGCGCTGTTCCAGTCACTCTCGTCTCTGCTGTCGCTCTGCTGTGTCTTCTCAGTATTTCTTTCTCCTGTCTTTCTTCTGCTTTCTTGGGTTTGTGCTTCCTCCTACCCCTTCTCATTCCCACTCGTACCACTTTTGGTTCTGCTTCATTTCTTCACTGCTGCTTTTCTCATCGAAGGCCAAAATAAGTGAGAAAAGTGTCGGGTCCCCCTTTCCAAACCTGATGATTGAACATGCTGAAGAACAAGTGGTCTGCGGGGAGTAGGATTTATTGGGCTGTTAGCTTGAATGGAGCCGTCTGGTTCAGCCTGTCAAGTCTCTGAGCACAATTTCTTACTGCGCAGCTCCACTGCTGCTCTTCCTCTATCTAAATGTACTTTGAAGGGCTTTTGTATCAGTGTGTGAGAAGTATGGGTGAGACCTAATTTAGGGGATGGGAGAAGCAGACTTCACTATCTATCAGAGGTGGTTTCATGTCCTTAAAATCTATTTTTGAAGGCAACCGGTCCTGATGCTGCATGGCTGACTTGTCTTCCATCTGTTGAAGTTAGAGCCGCTGTCCTGATGGGGTTTTGTCTGTTTGTTTGGAGATAACCTGTGTTAGCACAGAAAGAAATGTCTTAACTTGAATTTCAGTTTGAACTTGTGATTAAACTCAGTTCTTCTTATGAAGGAGGTACCTATTCTTATTTGCTGTGGTTTTACCTTAAAGATGGGGCAAACTCCAGATCTTGTCAATGAAAAGGATAAAGAAGGTTTAAATGAGAGACGAAACCCTTTTGTCATGCTAGCTGGTTGCTAGCACGTTCCACACCACAGCGAGACCATATTTATTTTTGTGCGTTAAATGCTGTAGCAAGGATAGTTAACAAATAAATAAATGAGTTGAGGTTGAATCCTTAAGGGAATTTCAAGTGGAACAAAAACTAATGTGAAAGTTGAGACTGTAACAACCTCGACAGTGTCCTTTTAAATTACACTTAATAAATACCACGGAGCTGAAGTGTTCTGTGGTTATGCATATATTTGTAACAAATGGTTGCACAAATATTTGGCTCCTAACGATGAACTAAATGGTATGACATTTGCCTGGGAAAATTAATTACTTTAACATGTGTTGTATAAAATATGAGATAATCATGTAATGTATGTGTATACTGTGGAGTGTTGCTGGGTGACTAAGTTATTACCAAAGGAAATCTATGAGAAATAAACAACAAATACTCAGAGATGCTGTAAATGTCATGTTATGCTCAAGGGCCTTTTGCGGCTGAATAATTTTTATGTGGATGAGGAGGACAGGATCATGCAGCGAAAAGTCAAGTTAGAATGAGTTAATCTTTGTATTTGCACATAATTTTATTGGTATTTAATGTAGCTATGACGTTTCTGTTTCAGATTGTAGGGTCAGTTCATAATGAAGATGACAAGATCAAATCAGACTAAACCGGGTGATCCAGCATGGTCTCAGCACCAAATTTTAAACTGTCTAGGTTCAAGAAGAAAAGCTGCCTATTAAAGAAATGGGGAATAAAGTGGTCCTCACTCAAATCATGGCTGCTGGTTTGGGCAAAATCTTACTGCCTAATTTATGTGACTTTTTGGAAGGGTGAAGTAATCTCCCTTAGAGGTCTTGTCTGTGAAGAGGCGCTTCTCTGTGCAACTCTCACGTCTCACAAGCAGGGAAGGTTCAGCGGCTGCCAGAGCTCTGCCCTCCCCTGCCACCAGGATGCTCTGCAGAGACTACATGAGACTGCGTACACGAGGAAGAAATGGAAGGCAGTGAACTGGAGAAATAGGAACTGGCGAGGGAAAAGCAGATACATACATTTCTTCTCAGACAAGGAGTGTAGAGCGTAATAGACCTGATCTCTAAATAGTAGCAAGAAATAATACGGTAAAAAATCACATCCATTACACTCGTCTTCTTTCCCCTAACTGAGAAACTCAGGTAGATGAGGCTCTTTCTTGAGCAGCTAGGAGAATCATTTAAAAAAAAAACCAAAAAACAGGCTGATTGGTTTGGGGGTGTCTTTAACTACTCCGATAGTTATGAAGAATGTGATAAACTAGGGCACAGCCTGCTCGGYGAGTGTGTCACCGGCATTTTGTCATGCAGCAGTACAGAAAGCAGCTTCCCCAGTGGTGATCCGGGARTCAGTCCCTACCACGGGAGAAGAACAGCTGGGGAGCGTGAAGGTGGAGGACAATGTTGGCGAGAGAGTTACAGGATTTGTAAGCCTCGGAATGAAGGAAGGATAACATAAACTTGAAGGCAAAGGACTTGAAAGCRGCAGACTTTAATGAACGCAGAGGATATTAGCAGATAAATTCCTCTGGGAATCAAATCTATGGAAGAGAAGAGCTCCAGAAAGAGTTGATGGTTCATTAAATAAAAAAATAAATAAACAAAAGACAGTAGGAGCAGAATCACAAAATATCCCAGTGTGTGGAAAGGATAGAAAATGCAGTAAGAGATATCTGTGAAATCACAAGCTCTTCAATGATCTCAAGTGCAAGAAGGGAGTGTACAGAACATAGAAACTAGGTCAAATATCTAAAAATGAATGTTAAAAAAAACCTCAGCATGAGCATACAGAGACAAAATCAGAAAGTCTAAAGCACAAAATAAAATACTTCTCCTATTCTTTGCTTATATTAATAAGGCATTTTAAGGGCATTTTTTATAGTAACAGAAAGGGAAACTAAGAGAAGAATTACTCCATGGGTAGGAAAACTGGCAGATGATGCTGAGAACTCAGCTCAGAAAGCTTRATGCCTTTTTTAAAGACTAGAGAAGACAAACATAGTGCTTCTGTTAAAACTAGGGGCAGGGAATTGTGGASCCAGGAAATTAGAAATAATCACCATCCCTGTAATTCCTGAGAAAAGGCTAAAACAATCAATCAGGTGATTTATAATTCCATGAAATTTCAAAATGAGTTGCAGCTTGATATGATTTGCCTTTTTCCAAATCCACCGAATTTCCTTTTATGACAARGAAGCAGGCATTGTAGGTACAAGAGAAACAATATGGGCCACACATAAGGGTGTGGGTGGGTGGGTGGTGGGTGGGTGGGTGTGTGTGCTGGGGGCCAAGGGGAGGACTGGGGGGGGGGGGGGGTGGGTGTGCTGGGGGCCAAGGGGAGGACTGGACAGGCCTACCACAAATACGCTTGGAGGGGGCTTTCAAACAGAGGCAAAATGTGAGATCCCCTCTGGTTCCCGCTACCAGCGCTTATGCAGCTGCCTATGCCAAAGACTGTGCGGTCTGCAATAGCGGTAAAATGCAGGGAGCACCAGAGCTGAAGGGAGCTGGGAGAGAGGGAGACGTGAGTGGTGGGTGTGCTCTCGCAGTGCTCATGCAGCTGAGAGCGGTTGTGGCCCTTTTGAAAAAGAGGATGCACAGCAAGGAGGGGAGGACACAGGGAGTGCTTGCGGGCTGGTGGGGCTGTTTTTGCTGCATAGCTTTGAGCATCCTGTGCTTCTGAGCTGAACRGCAGGAAAAGGTGTGGCCAAGGAGAAGACCCCAAAAGCCTTGCAGATAAGAGGGAGCCAACCTTCCCAGTGCTGACAGCATCTCGCTGTGCTTCTGCATCCTGGATGCTTGGGCCAATGCCTGAAGGAGAGCACCACATGTGGGGAAAGGTGCTGCATGTAAGAAGGCCCAAGGTTCAAAGTACCTCTCTGGAGCTGTGATTCTTTGTCTATGTATAATGGCCATAGTGGATGAGACATGACAAAAAGTAATCCAGTTACACCAGAAAAATGCTCTAGTGGTGAGGGTGGCAAAGAAGTGTGCCATGCCCCTGCTGAGCAGAGCATCCTCATCTTCCAGTGGTTGTAACAACAGGTTAGACAGATTTCTGCTAGGTATGGCTTAGGTACAACTGATCTACCCCAAGGTCAGTGGGATGTTGTAAATCAGTTTGTGCGGTCTCTTTCAGCACTGTGTTTCACCCAGGATGTTAYGATGTGTATCTGCAGTAATGGTCTGGCAGGAACCCCACTGGAAAGGTGAGGGAATGGGTGGCCTTTCACTCACAGCAATCTGGCTCATCGTTTGCTCTGAGGTGCAAGTTCAGGCTTGTCCCTGTGGTCTCTTTTCCTTCTTCACAGCCAGCAAC
>JASVER010000046.1:1951262-1980428 GCA_030449065.1 Oceanodroma leucorhoa | reverse complement strand
TACGAGAATCCAGCTTCTACATGAAGAAGTTAAGTCGTAATCTGAAGCACAGCTACCCAAGCCCTGAGACTGTTTTAACCCTTGCTAGCCTAACTGTTGGTAGTCTCCTCAGTTGTGGAGTGGATGGCATTTTTTTAATCCTGCAAGGCTGTCGAGGCAGTGAAGCTTCATCCCCTCACTGAGTGGAACAGCCTTCCTCTCTCAGTCCCTGCCTCTCAATGTCACTGATGGGTTTTTGCTGTCTTACCATGAAAAAGTCAGGAGAAGAGCAAGGTCTACCTGCTCTTGACTTCCTTAGCTTGTATACTTCTGATTGCTCCCTATGTAAATCAAACAGCTTCCTCAATCTTAATTTGTTTTTTCCCAACTTCCCTAACAATTTTCATTAATCGTGCCTTACATTTCTGTGTGTCTTGATAGAGAAAGGGCTAACATTAGCCTCTGTTTTAATGGAGAAAACCAGGTTATTCTGAAGGATGGTGGAGAACAGTAACCTACCGCGAGATGCTTGAAATGCCTCCTAGGAGAGAGCCCAAAGCTCGCTCTTGTCTGCAGAGGGATCTCAGGAAGAGTAAGCTCCTTMAGCTAAATTAGCTCTTCTGAGTAGGTCTCCATAGAGTGTTAGGCTGACCAGAACCAAACGCAGTATTCCAGGTGAATCACTAAAYCGTAACGACACTGTAATGTCATAATATTGAGTATATTTTCCATCCCATTCCTTACGTACCCCAAGGTACATGTTTGTGATTTGACTACGGGTTTACACTGAGCTTCCAGGTGAAGGTCACAGTCTTTCCCTGACTTTGTTGTCTGTGATTTAGGACCGAGCACTGTGCAGAGTGCTTCAGGTTAGTCCTCTGCTGGACATGATTTTGCATTAATGAGCACCAACATAGCTTTGTCATCCCACTGCCCACACGCTCAGGCTGGACAAAACTTTTGGGAATTCTTTTCTCTCCATTGGCTCAGCCTAACCTAAATAACTTTGTGTCACCTTCAAATGTTGCTCCCCCACCTCTTTGCTAGATCACAAAGGGATGCTGCAAATACCACTCATCATGTTATACCATTCATTGGCATATTAATATTAATACAGGATTTAAAAAAAAAAGAGTGAAAAAACATTCCGGTTACAAAGATGGGAGATACCAGGATTAAGGCTTCTTATGTAGTTGTGATCTAAATCCCTCTGCACAGCAATATAGGTTTTAGTCATGGGTATACAGAGGACTATTTAGAGGACCCATCTCATTTAGGAGGCAGTATAGATTCTGGACTAGATGGACTATTTTTCTGACCAAGGATGGAGTCTCTGGGTAAATGCACTATCACTACATGGGCACAGAGAAAATGCAGCACCATTTCTGATCCATGCTGGCTGGACAGAAAACATAAAAGGGACTTCAAGATGTAGTAGAAGATTCTCTCCTGGACTTTATTTTTTTTCTGTTTTATGAAGAAGAGGGGAGAGAGGCCATCTTTCTAAGACCTATGCATTTAGGATATGTTTAGATGAGWGAAACTGCCTTCTTCTTTAATAAAGTAGGAACATATTAATTGTGTTCTATGCCTGTTTCATCATAGTCATAGATTTGGAAATGTAAAAGTTTGTGGTGCTTGGTAGCCGTCACAGCTAAGCTACAATGATCAGCCCAGATACTGGACAGTTTTGAGTAATTGATAAGAACACAATTCATACAGATTAATAAATTGTGTTCTGTGTGAAGAAAAATACTTTATAAATGTACAGTTTCTTAGGAACGGATTCTTATTTTTTAATCATCTGCTGATCAAGGAMGATAAGGTGTGAAAACATAGTCAATTTGAGATTAATGTTATGTATTCCTAAAAAGCATCAAGACTCTGTCATTGCTACTGTGAAGTAAATGAGTAATATCCCTAATCAAAGGCATTTTTGCCAATAATCAGTTCTGTTATTTTTGCAAAAGCAGTTCCACTATATAGTCAGTAGTGCAACTGCACTGACATGAGGGAATTACCTCCACAGATGACCTGCAAAATGTGCCCCACACTGTGGCACATAACACAGAAGGAGAAGCACATTTATATGTTTTACCAAAGGAGGATATTATAGTGTTGAAGTTACAAGGCTCTAATTTAGCTTGCTGTATGTTTTCCCCTTTCACATCTTGTCCCATATCTTGTTCTAGGTGAGTTACTGCTCGCCTAGAACCTACAAGCAACCTTGCAGCAGGTGACACAACACCAAGTACCCTTGGCCACAGGATAACTTGTTTTCTCCGGTGGGGAGATAGCAGCAGGGGGGGGGCTGGGGGGCAGAGCTCCAGTCAAGCTGATCTCACCTGTGGGAGATGCACTGCCAAAAGCAAGTGTTAAAGTAATCGTAGGATCACAGGATAACTCAGGTTGGAAGGGACCTTGGGGGCCTCAGAGAAGGACCAGCTCTGAGATTAACCCATGTTGCTCATGGCTTGAGAAAGACAAGACTTGGAAACCTCCAATGACGGAGTCTGCGCAACCTCTCTGGGCAACCTGCTCCGCTTCAGGCTTGTCCTCATAGGGAACAAGTTCCTTTGTACGTCCAGTCTGAACCTCTCTTGTTTCAATGTATGCCCGTTGTCTCTCTCCATCCTGCCATGCACCCCTGTGAAGAGCCCATCTCCCTCATCTCAGTGACCTCCCTGCAGGTGTGGGAAGGCGAGTGCTAGATCCCTCCAAAGCCTTCTCTCTTCATCAGCTGTCTCAAGCGGGACAGGCAAATGTCAAGAAGCAGTAACCTGTAGACTGTGATCATTGCCACTTTCCATTTTATTCAAATAGTTGGACTCTATTGATAGGAGTCAGTGAGATTCCCATCCCAGGGATAGAAATAAATTCATGATTTCAAGTAGCCTTTTTCCTGGATGCAATGTCATATTGAAATAAAGTAACAGCCAGCTGGGTGCATGCACAGATGGGACCTGATGCTTGCTAACAAGGGGTTTATTTGTTCAGAGCCCCAGGTATTCCGGGTGCAGATATGTCCACCACCACCCATTGGTCTTTTCCCAGCTGTGATGGGCAGGGGATGGGGGGGTGGAGGCAGTAGGAGACTTTCTCTCTCAGTCCACAGACCTCCAGAGCTGAACACCCCAACAGAGAGGCCCGTTCCTCTGCWCATACCTTTGTTCCTGAGGTACCTACCAGGCTTCTGACAAAATTCTGTGATCAGGTGATTGCCATCTCACGCATTTGCCCTGTGCTGTGAGTCTCCTAACAAGAGACAAATATGCAACCGAGGCCAAAGTGGCCTGGGCTGGTTTGTGCTACCCAGCTGGGGTGATGGGTTGACATCTATACATAGATGGTCCCAGCCACAATCCCCTTTTACCTYCTGTCTTCCCCCACCAGGATTCCTTCACCCTAGCACAATCTCAGAACTGGCAAAAGGAGAGGCTGATTTCTCTGTAATCTCTATAAGCAGGAAAGTAAGCACTCCAACTTTCTTGGTCCCTATGGAGAGATCAACAGGCCTAAATTCTCGTCTGCATCTGTAAACAGCTGGGAAAGGCTGACCTGTGTCATATACTGCTTTTCTTCTGGATTCCTCACCCAGCAGTTTGGCAGATTTAATGAATTTTGCTTTGGGACAAAATCAGATTCACTGAAATCATTAGCAACTTTATTAAGTGTTAAACATGCAGCTGTATTAAGCAAGTAAAGTTAATTTAACTGTAAATAAGAACCAAAATTCAGTATAATCGGATTAATACAATGAACTATAATAACATCCGTTGAAACAGAATGATGCAATATCAACTGCATTTGCAGTTTATGCTGATCTGGAAAGAAAAAAAAATGTGTACCCGGGAAGACTGTCACCAGAGTATTACTGAGAGTTTTTTCTGTTGTGTAATTTTTTAAGAACCAGAACTATTTACTTGTCAATCGGAAATTAAACCAGTGAGACTCAATTAATGCATGACACTGTTCCCTTTGAGTACAAACAACACTCAGAAGCAGTTCATAAAGAAGACAAGCTCTTGCTTAGTTTAGCTACATGACCTGCTTAGTTCTCAAAGGGACCCATCAAACTGAAATTAGGCAGTTAAAAAAAAAAAAATTCTAAATAAATTCAGGAACTAACAGATCGTGGGATCCCTCTGCTAATTTATATAGCTTTGCAATCACATTTTGCATTTTTTTGTCAAGTTTCTCTCTTAGGTGAGAACATGAAGGTGAGGGGAGGTTGTCTAATCACAACTTTACAGTCTGCACATCAAGCGACAAGTCATGCATAGCATGATGTCAGCCCATTACCAAGAAAAACCTGTCGTGTTCTGTCCTGTGCTATGGCTTACCACAGTTTTCTATGGTTTCAGTGCTTGGTCAGCCATGGTCAGGRTTGCTATGGTAGCACAGGTAATTTAAAGCACAAAGATTTTTGCAGGGCCAAGATGCCAGCAAGAGCTGAGCACAGAAAGTATCTGCGTTTCAGATCATATCATACCAACTCGAGGTCCTGGGAAAGGGAAGGGACATCATTCCATGTGGAGTGTGGTCGTTCTGGCCATGACTCCTCTCTCAGCTGAGAGACTCCGTGGGGTGCAACGTTTGCTCTATTTTGCTGCAGATAATTTACAGGAGGTTTGAGTAACTACAACGATATTTGGAAAAATAACCCAGCCTCCTCTTTAAAAAACATTTCAGGCTCAGCAGTTTTGCATTTTGGAAGAAGACAGGTTGGGAGCTGGTTGCATGTTTTCAAACAGGAGCTGTATAGAGGTGAGGGCGAGACTCCCAGCTGTAGAGACAAGCTGGATCTCTCGGGGCTGTGATTCGGTTGCTAAACAGAGGCACCTGTCCCATGTGAAACACCCTACAGTATCCGAGTCATCCATATATAGCTGGTAGAGATGACACAAAGCCCCATATGGTCCTGAGGTGTCCCAAGGGCGCTGGACCCCTCTGTTCAGGCACCTGAGTCCTGCCCCCTCTGTTGCCCCACCAGAGATGAGGTGGCACCCACATCTACAACATCCTGGGCAAACAATGGCATGCATGCAGGGGTGGCACTTTTTACTGAAGAGGTCCATCAGGTGAAATTTTGGATGCTTAGGAGGGCAAAATGCCTGAAGGATTTCATTATGCCTCTATGAATCCCTCAACAACACTAGGCTACCTGAAAAGCCTCTCACTGCATTAGATTAGTGCATCCCAAAGTCACAGGAATTCACAGCTGGAAGGGACACCCTCCGAACTCCTACTGCCTCAGGCACTGAGGCAGGGCTGAGCATTTCTGAACCGTCAGTGCTGGATGTTTCCTTAATCTTCTCTTTGAAAAGTTGAACAAAACATCCCTGGTTTATGTCTTCCAGTGCTGCATGATTCCCGTCATTAGGAAGTTTTCTCTATTGCCTAGCCTAAATCTTCTTTACTTCAGTTTAAGCTGATTTCTTCTTGTCCTTCTTTTGATGGACATGATGAGCAGTTTATCATAATCCTCTTTATAACAACCTTGTAYGTATTGGAACACTGGGAGACATATTTTCTGAGAACTTGGTTTTGGCCTTAAAATAACTCTTCCAAATTATTTTGCTTTTGTACCACTTGGCCACAAAATAGGCGGTTTTCATAAAAGAAAGAGACAGGAACGACCATTTGATAACCATCTCTATCCCTCTGCAAATGCAGGTTTTAGTCCTCTGAGAGGCGACCTGTCAGACATTAAACTGATATTCTTATTTATCAGTGTCATGTATAATCTGTAAATCCTTCTAGTGAGATAAAGGTTTGCAATTTCGTTTCAAGAAAAATGTTTGGAGACTGTAACTGACTGGTGCCTCTGATCCCTTATTGAACTTGCAGTGGCCTAAGTCAGTAGTTGCTGAGCCAAGGAAAGCTATATTAGGTAATCTGGATAGTAACACAATAGACTTTCCACTTCTTACAAAGCTGGAGATTAAGAAAAGCAGTGCAGATAATCAACAAAACCAAAATACATTGATTTTAGAAATGACTCAGGAGCATTTTCTCAGCCATGTAGGACAGATGCTGCTACTTCAGCTGCGCATGTTTGGCTCCTGGTGTGAACCTCAGGCTGCGCGTGTCCATGTCTCCTCCTCTCTTCAGAAAGAAACCTCTTGCACAAAATTCGATTTGCCTTTTCTGAAAAATGAAACCTGTTTGTCGAGGAACAGGAACCCTGTCTGAAAACCAAAATCAGTTGGCACTGCTGCCGTTCATCCATGAGAAGTGCAGACAGCCTTTGAAAAGCAATGCAAAACCTGTGGGTGCCTCACACTACCGTTCCAGTTTAGATTATGGAGCTGGGGAGATCAAGTCCATCACTGCTCATTATCTTGAAGGGGATTGGTTTGAGGAAGAAGCAAGGAGCAGACAAGACTGCGTGTCTCCTGACGCTGAGTGGGCTGGGAGAAACTCAAAAATTGAGAATAATAAATTCTCCCAAAATTGAGAATACATATTGCACAGGAATGGTATCACCTTTAGCCATTTGTAGAAATACTTGTGCTCAAGTTTCACTCAGAAAACACCGGTTTCGGTGGTGTGACGTGATAGCAAGGAGGAGCAAAAGTGATGGGTGACAGCGGTGGGCACTGCCTTGTCACTCCCGAGTCGATAGGAATTGAAGCAATGCCCATCCGTTATGTGACCTGAGGAGTAAAGCACGGTTTTGAAGGCTTGGTCGTCATCCCTGAAACACCCATACTGTAACACGGGCAGTGCAGTGCTGTACCCCCCTATCTCTGTATCCTCCCCCTGAGGAGTTCAGCTGCCTGCGTATCGAGGACCCAAGGCCCAGCCCTGATACGGCACAGCTGCGTAACCTTGAGTCAGGCTGCTGAGAAAGAGCCATGAGAATGTCAGCGCACAGATAAGTAAAATTACAGTCAGAGGTAGGGATGCTGAGATGGGCTTGTTGTAGAGCTCAAGAATTCAAAAGGGAAAACACCTGCAGGGAGAGGTATTGAATCCTTTAAAAAAAAAAAAAAAGTGACGCTGTCTAGGGGCTGGTCAGGAATTAGGGAATGGTCAGGTCGCGTCCTTGGTGCTACCTCCCACTGCACGGGGATAACCAGCTTTTTGAAATGCCCGTCATCCCTTGTAGTAAAGGTGTGTGAGCCTGCTTTGAGCCCCAGATGTCCCTCCCAGCCTCAGGTGTTCTGTTCCACACATGGAGAGATGCTGCTGCAACAGCACCAGGGGTATTGCCATGTCCTGTCTGAGCAGCGCGGCGTGGAAAACAGGTATTAATTTTGACATCTCGAGGTGAAGCAAGGATGCAGGTGGTGACGCTTGCTGGACCAGTGCACAAACCCCAGGAACATGGTGCCTGCCTAGAGGCACAGACACGCGTGCACACACAGAGCCACTCACTGGGTCACTACCAGATTTTCTGGCCCTCAGCAGGCTAATTCCAGCTGGACTCAGTTGTGCCTTTATTTTTCCCAAGTCCTGAAATTCAGCCAAGATGAGTTTGGATATCCGAACCTGCACAGCAGCAGCCAAGCAGAGCAGAGGCCATGTTGGAGGATGAACTGGTGTCCATGGAAGCTGAGGAGGAGGGGAACTCCTCCTCAGATGGGAGCTCAGATGGGGAGTGCCCAAGGTCCCAGCCCTGGGTGGCCGTGCCTCCAGGTGTCCTGGCAAGGTTGGCCTTGGCAGCTCTTTTGCCTCTGCAGTGCAGCTACACAGTGGTCCCATGAGGTCTCACAGCCTTGGGCACATGCTTGAACCACACAAGAATGGCAGGTATCTAATGAGGGTCTGTCAGCCACCCTGTGGTGATGACCATGTCCCATTGACATCCGTTTAGGATTTGGGCCTGCACAAGTCCTGGAGAAGAAACCGCTCATGGCAGGTGCTATGTAAGTGTACTGAGCAGGGTGGTCGCTGTAGATGGGGAGGACCTGAAGGATGCCTTTGCGTCTCTCAACGTTCCTCTCATTTTCTCAGTGGTGGTTATTCTAACGCAGTCTGTTGCTCCCACAGCTCTGGCCTCACTGGTTTTCTTCCACCAGCCCAGTCAGAGCAGTGCTGCTGGTGCTGGGCACCGCGGAAACAGCCTACAAAGCATCTTTGCTACCCTTTGGCTGACATCTTCTGGCAGATGGTTCCTCCTGCCAGCTGGAGACGGAGTGGTTTATTCAACCGCTCTCTGCAGAGGCTGCTCCCACCAAGAGCTTCAGAGTTTTCCAGCCCATTTCCTTACCTCCTTTTTTTCCCCTCAAGCAGAGATCCCCCTGGTGCTTCCTGAGGAAGGTACGACATGCAGCTCTAGGAGAAGGTAAATTAAACACTCTCCAGAGCTTGTCACCTTCTTACTACCTGGTCTCACTCCCTCAGCCCCTCTTCATCTCTGGAGATGCAGGCTGATGGTTGGGACCCTGAGGGCAGCCCCCACCTGACCCTGGAGCCGGCGCAGGGAAGAGGGCTGTGGGAGAAGGAGCTGTGGGCAGCCTCTTTGGGGAGCTGCTGCCGGGTGCAGACCCTCATCCCGGTCCCCACCCAAGCTGTGGTGCAGCCCTGCCCGACCCTGGGCCCCACTCAGCCTGACCCCCACCCGCAGGACCACGTCCCCAACCCAGGGAGATGCCCGATGCCCGGGGCTGGGTCCGCCCCAGTGCCCCCGGCTGCTCTGGGCTGGGGCGGTGGGACGGGCCCGGGCTCCCTGGGGATGGCTGCGGGTAACGGGATCTTGCTCCCCTGGGCAACACAGGATTTAATCAGCCCGCAATACCAAGCGGAGAARTTTCCCCGTTATTTTATCGGCAGCAGTTAAACTATTTCATAAAGGAATCACTTTCCCATCTAAAATAGATCGAGCAATAAAAAGGTGTGGAGACCAGACGAGGGAAGGTGCGTGAAGGTACAGTATACGGAGAATTTGTATTCGTCTTCCTTCTTATTCAACCTGCGGGTGATAAATCGCATAGTTCACACATTTACAGAGCTTTGCGAAAGGTTAGCTGTTACCTCCTCTCTAATATATATTCATGTAGGGAAAAACAACATTTGAAACTGTAGAAACATCAGAAACCCTTTGGAAAGGTAAATCATGAGCATAACATTGCCAAGACCTCTTCTCATATTGACGAGAAAGGATTTGCACTGAGAAATCCTATTAATAGAGATTATTTGCATAAATCTTKTGTGCAACAGACTCCAAATAATTTGTATTATATGTACTTCTCCCATGGCATGTATGTTAAAACAATGTATTTTTCATAATATATTCATTTTGCCACTTACAAATGTACACAGCCATGACTCACCAGTATTTAGTTTCTCCTGCGGAAGTGAAGTCAAGCTTACAGATCTGTAAACGCCAGGATTGCAGTGCTCCCTCTCATTTTATGGTTTAAACTTCATTAAACACTCATCAGTTSTCAGTAATTCCCTTTCCACTGAGTTATCACAACTGCTCCACAAAAGCTTTCCAGCATCTCCCTCTCCCTTTACAATCCTAGGATGTGATTTATCACTCCAGTCTGGGTGCACTGACAAATTTTAATAGTACTAATTGCCTTACTATCCACTCCAATGCAAGAGTAAAACCTTTTGACATTTTCCTTCCTTCCCTGAGGAAAACAAACCCCAGTTCCTGGGATGTTGCCTTCTGCTGCCTCTGTGGGCGAAGAACTCCTTTAGGCCCTTTGCTTTATCAGCCTCATCTGTCACCAACTACTCCATTCCTGTCTCTCTCTTGGTGCTCCCTAATCACTTTGCATCTTCCGTTATTTTGTGKTTTTTTTTTTTCCCTCCTCCTTTTTCATTTGCAATGTCAATCTTCATCACATATTCTATTCCTTATTTTCTATCAATGTACTTTTTCACGTCAGGCGCTGTGATACTTACCTTTCTCCAGTTTACTATTTTCAAATTATTGTAGGAGTGCCTATTTAAAAAAAAAAAAAAAAAAAGAGAAATGCATTTTTCTGGCTGTTCCACATTTGAGAATTTGCGGCAACAACTCCAAGCAAATCACACAGATAAACAAATTCCTGTATGTCACCTACCAGAGGATCTTAATTTTCTAAAAGCAAATCTAATATCATAAAATCATTTGGCAGGTCTCTAACCTTTCCAATGCTGGTATAATACATAAATTTCCCTTTTTTTTATTTTTAAGTGAAAAACTGGAATTAATTGCAGTACCACRTACCCTCAGCATCTATTTTTCCTGCTCAGTGTGAATAGTAAGAAGAGACCAGCCGTAGAAGAGCATTTATGATGTAAGTTCAGATATGCAGGAACACAAGGCTAAACCCAGAAGAAAGACTGAGGGCCTGCGTGGGATAACACCTACTTTCACAGTCCCACAGACATGCTGCTTGGATGGGACCACTGGAACCTTCTGCTCACAGCAGGTTGGTTATCAACACTGGATCAGGTCAGCTGTGGCTTTGTTCAGCCAAATCTTGTGATGCCTGAGGAGGGAGAACCCACACCCGCCCTGGGTGACTTGTCCCAGTGCTGCACCACCCTCCGGGTGGAAGAGCTTTTCCTAATGTCCAGCGTGACCCTCCCAAGCCACAACTTGTGGCTGCTGCCCCTTGTTGAGGAGGGTTTGGCTCCCTTTGTAACTCCCCTTCAAGCAGTTATAGGCTGCCTTAGATTGCCCCTCAGCCTCCTCYTCCCCAGGCTGAACAACCTCAAATCCCCTTGTAGGTCCTATGCTTTAGGCCCCTAATCAGCTTAGGTGTTTTTCTCTGGACCCTTTCCTATTTCTCCACATCCCTCTTGAACTGGAGGGCTCAAAAGTGGTCACAGTATTCCAGGTGTGGCCTCACCAGCACTAAGTACCGACAGGKGGATCACAGCTTTCCGTAACTGCTGACCATGCTCCTCCTAAGGTACCTCAGTATGTGATTTCCTTCATTTGCAGTGAAAGCACAGGGTTCACTCAAATTCAATTTGAGGTCCACCATAGCCTCCATGCCCTTTCCAGCATAGCTGCTACTCAGCCAGTGCCTTTCTATGGGGTTAACCTACCCCAGGCACCAGGCTTTCTGCTTCTCCTTGCTGAACTCTGCGAGATTCCTCTTTGTGCAATGCTCAACTTCCCCAGCTTTGTCTTTGAATCGAAGCTCTACACTTTAGTGTGCCAAATGCCTCTCCTGATWCGGTGTCACCCGCAGATTTGTTAAGGGGCTGCATTCTGGCCCATCACACATGTCTTTGATGAAGATATTGAACAACATTCATGCAGCAGCAGTCACTGATGTACTCTGCTTGTTACCACTGCCAGCTGGACACCAAGACATTGACCGCTGCCCTTGGGGCCTGGCAGTGCAGGCGGTAAAAGCCCATTCCACCAGCCTCCCCTTCTCTATATAGCCAGTCATTTCGTCAGAGGAGAACAGGCCAGGCAAGCATGATTTGCCCTTGGTAAATCACCTTCTCGTCCTTCATGCCCTTGGCAGTTTGAACATGTTTCAAGGAATTCACCTCACCCAACCTTCAGTACCTACAGGTCAGCAAGCCATGGCCTGGGCTGCCTTTAAAAACAGTGAGGAAAAGTAGGTCCTTCTAGGTCAGATTCGTCTGAGCCACTGTAGATGTCAATATTAGAATAAGGTAAATTTGCCACAGAAATGCCTGTTTCCTTTCATTTAYATAAGCAGGCTATAGGGTACCTAGCTCAACATCCATATTCAGACAAATTCCACTTCTAGTGCCATACCTTCAACTCCTATACATTATGGAGTCCATGGTTTTCTGATTCTCTGCAGACTACCTGAGAGTCTCAACGCCTAACTAGAGATTCTTGTAACAACATGAAAAGAGAAAAAAATGTGTATYACTTCCAGTGTTTGTTCTACCTTTGCTTTCATATACAAGCCAGTTAGTCATTGAAGCATATGCTTAGCTTTACTTGCACAAGCAGCCTCAAAACAAAGCTCCTACAGGAGCCAGCATGCAGTTTAGCTGGCACAAGAAGCTTTTAAGTTTGGAAATTAAGTATCATATTTGATGCCATAGAAATAGAAAAAAAATATTATCAATATTTTGAAAGGCAATTTCTCAATATTTTTTAACTTTAACAATCATACACTGTTATAGGAGCATTAAAATATAGACTCCCTTACTGCTGTTAATTCTCATTCCTCCTCTTTATTGTCCCAAGTGGATTCTGAAACAATATTTGGCAACACTTCAGTTTCATACATTCCTTTCATACATCTGCAGGTTTTTCTTATGTTTACAGATTTGTTCAGATGTATTTTGGCTTAGATTTCTGTCTGAGCAACATCGACTATCAAAGCATTTTGATTGTCTCACTGGAGAGGATTTGAAATCTGAAAATAAAAATCTGTATATTTGTCTGCAGTATGAGTTTGTTGTCTGTTAAACACATGAGAAAACAGCATAACCTTGGCTTCACAATTAATACTTCAAGAAAGTAAGAGGTTTAATTAAATATCATACTAGATATGTTGGCTCTTAATTCTCTAGGTCCTATGAGTGCGTATTGGCAAGTGTATGTGGATAGCCTCTTGTTGCGATGAAAGTTTGAAGCATGTATGTTAAATGGGAATTGTATGGTTCAATAATCATTAATTTCCTTTGTGGATGTTAACATTTTCTMTTAAGTAATTTTAAAATCTACAGTGCACATATGCAGAAACGTTTTTTTACAGCTTAAGGCTGTGAGCGGCTGATTTGGGGGGGGTTTGATGTGAAGCCAAAAACTCTTGTATCAAGGATGAGATGTGTAACAGTATATCCTAGTTCTCAGGTAAGCATCCTACCAAACAGGCAGCAAAATATCCTGGCTGTAACCAACCTTCCTCCCTTCCTCCCTATTAGAGCATTTCCACCTCAAGCAGCATATTTAACTATTTAGCAATGATTTAAGGTAACCTTTGAGGAGATGAGACCCAAGTTTCTGTCCTCAYTCCCATGACTGCTGAGACACATCTACACAACAGAATGCGTCAGCAGGAGAGACCAAGGATATCTCATGCCAAAATACCTTACGGTTTGGCAGCTAGGGTGCTGGTCTAGGAAGCAGGAGAGGTTTCCCAGGAAGAGGTAACTGAATGTGGTCTCCAGCTTCCTTGAGCTCTCTAACCCAGAGGCATTAGCTGGCAGATAGTCCAACAGCTGAATTGGCTTGTGGGATTTATTCCCCAACTTCACCCCATTTTCAAGCACTGCATTTCCTCTTGTTCACAGACCAGCAATAGTGTATGCTGCGGTGCTCTATTCTAGGTAACTGTGAAAAGAMGACAACAGGCAAAACAAAAGCAGGGAGGTAGGAGCACTGTTGTGGTTTAACCCAGCAGGCAGCCAAACACCACACAGCTACTGGCTCACTCACCCCCCTCCCAGCGGGATGGGGGAAAGAATAAAAAAAAAAAAAAAGTAAAATTCGTGGATTGAGATAAAGACAGTTTAATAGAACAGAAAAAGAAGGGAAAATAATAATAATGATGATGATAATAGAATATACAAAATGAGTGATGCACAGTGCAATTGCTCACCACCCGCCAACCAATGCCCAGCCAGTTCCCGAGCAGCAGTCACTCCCCCCAGTGACTCCCAGCTTATATACTGAGCATGACGACATATGGTATGGAATACCCCGTTGGCAAGTTGGGTCAGCTCTCCTGGCTATKCCCCCTCCCAGCTTCTTGTGCACCTGGCAGAGCAGGGGAAGCTGAAAAGTCCTTGACTAATTGTCCTGGTTTTGGCTGGGATAGAATTAATTTTCTTTCTAGTAGTTGGTATAGTGCTATGTTTTGGATTTAGTATAAGAAGAATGTTGCCAAAACCAGGACACTAATGTAAGCACCGCTCAGCAACAAGTAAACCATCAGTGTGCAATCAACATTCTTCTCATCCTAAATCCAAAACACAGCACTATACCAGCTACTAGGAAGAAAATTAACTCTATCCCAGCCAAAACCAGGACAAACACACAGCACACTGAGAAACCTGGGGCAYAGAGGTCAGGGAACAAGAGAAGAGGGTGAGGGAGGCAGAGGACCTCCTGGTGCTGAACCCATGAACTAGTCAAATCTATTTACGCTGCATTGGTTTACCTAAGCTATAAACTAAAGCCAGCTTGGGTCCGGCAAGATTTCTTAGTTAAAGCACAGCACCACTTGTGCTAGGCTTAGCCATGCTGTTTCCAGTCCAGTGTGCGAGCACTAAAG
Organism: Oceanodroma leucorhoa; assembly: GCA_030449065.1. NCBI lineage: Eukaryota > Metazoa > Chordata > Aves > Procellariiformes > Oceanodroma > Oceanodroma leucorhoa. Next base: position 1,966,278 of record JASVER010000046.1, on the reverse strand, counting down.
CCCACATGAAGTCTCCGCACCATGTTCCTCAGCACTCCAAGATTTAGATGGCCTCTTAGCTTGAATGTGGGGCCAAACCTGATTGAGGTTTCAGGCTTCAGTGGATCAGCACTGGATGCCTTGTGCCAACCCACCCCACAATTATCTTAATTAAAATTGGCTTCCAGTCTTACAGGTCCTGATGAATGTCAGCTGTCTCAGCAGTTAAGAACCCACCACCCGCTTCCCAAATTGCCCTAAAACAACAAACGTCAACTTTTCTATTTCAACCACATTGCATCAGACCTGCTTCCCTGTCAGACAAGGGAAAAACAGCTCTTTAAGCTGAGCATTCCTGTCTAGTTTTTGAACTATAATACAAAAGACAAGGGAGGATGAAACCTCCTACTCTTGGCAGATTTGATTCTAGTCCTTCCCCCCCCCCCCCCCCACCTGTCCCGTGTATAGTCCTAGGGTGACCAAAACCCACATTTTTTTTTTTATGATCAATCTCCCTTCCAAAATGTCACCTAGTTCTAGCTCTGCTGAATTTGGATAATTATCTTTTTCCACAATCATCTACAGACCACACACAGGCAGCTGCATGCTACAAAAGTTTGATTTTTAAAGTAATTATTTTCAAAAGGTTAGGAGGAGGTATTACTGATGCTTATTGACATTACCATATGCTACGTGTGTTATGAAGTGTGCACAGGCACCAATTTTGATTTACAGTATTGACTTCTGCATTTTATTCTGTATGCATCCCCCCTTCTTAAGACCTCATTACAAATGCGCTTCAATCAGGGACGCAGCTCTATCTTTAACTCCAGCATTTTAATTTTCATTCTGGCTGCTAAAACAGAAACAGCCTTCAAAGATTTAGCCAAATTCTGGCCTCTTAAAATTCAGTAATAAGATCACACTGGTTTTGACCAACCAGTCATCTCACTTTTAATTAAAAATTACTGCCCAATGCGGCTTTAACTAAAAAGAAATAATTTCAGGAAATGGATTATCCCATTAAGATAATACAAAACAAATAGATGATTTACTAGCAATCTCTCCCAAAACTCATTATTTAGTAAACTTTCAACAGCTSTTCACTACAGAGGGATATATGGCCACCAGAAATAATAGTATTTCTGCCACACTCCATTCCGCTCTTGATAATCCCATTCGTCTGACAACTTTATAGAGCATTCCCTTATGCACAGTGACACACAAGACTGTTCTGAGCCGACACATACAAAATCTCAGGTTATTTGCAAGAAAAGCTGCATTTGTCTCAGTACTTTATCAAAGTCTGCCACTCCATCATCTCCTCACCCTGTCAGTTCTAGCTGYAGTTCCTGGTAGCACCCCCTCTACCTCACCAACCTAAGGAACTGCATCAAAGAATTTAGTAAATACCACTGCGCCAGCAGTCATTCTTCTTCTCAGTTCATGAATGCATTACGTAAGGACAATCCTAATACAAACCACCAGTGTTCACCTTTTCAGTTACACCATTTCTCCTTATTTTTTGGTCCCTCAGACAGTTTTACATCTACCACAACATCACGCTTCTTATTCCAAAGGCTTCAAAAAATAAAATAATAATAAAAMCCCCAAATATATTTAATTCAATCAGTTCTTTATTCATTGCCTTACCAAGAATCTCAGACAATGGTAACAGAAAAGCAGAACGACTTTCCTCTGCAGAAATCAGTCTTGCATACTATATAAATTGTTGGGGTTTGTTTTTAGTTCTAACTATGAAGTATATTCCTTGGTCACATGAGCAGCCTTTTTAGCAAGCACACTAAAAGATGCTTCCTCGAAATCCTTTCACAGAGTAGGCTCTTTTTAAAAATGCAAGTTTGCGTGTTCATGCTCCTGAGGCGGTCACTTCGTTCCTAAAGCCCTTCAGAACGCCCGAGTTCATTCCAGTCAGGGTGGGTGACTCACGTCAGTTGGCTTCAGCAACTCTTTTGACATGCCAAAAATTCATAAGCTTCATCAGCAGAAGAGAGCTGACTGGTTACCTTCCCACTATCCTTTGGGCTGAACACTAAGGCAAAGAAACTTTCATGTTTTAACATTTTCATCTTTCTTAATTTTTCTTTAAATCCCAGATGACCTAGCACACACATTCCTCCTTGGGCTTCCCATTTCCGCTTTAGATATCCACCTTAAAAAAAAAAATATTTAGGATGCTAACATGTTATTTGTGGCCATTTATGTTCCTTAGTTTTGGGGGTTTGGTTTGGGTGTTAAGTTTTATTTTCAGAAGTCTTAAACAGGCTTTAGCTTAACTAAACCCTTAAACCTCACAGRTATCATAGATACGCATGACGTGCTTCATAGCTTACTCACGCCAGAAGCACGCATATATGAAGTCAACATGTAATACAGATCTCTGARGTCCGCAGATGTACTAATCTAAATATATACTAGGTTACCATGACAAACGCCTTTCACATACAGCCCAGCTGATGGATGTTYATCCCATGTCCTGCACATCAGAAGTTCACATACATCCACCTGGTGCTAATGAATCACTGTTGTTGTTCAGACACCGGAACATGAACCCAACAGAACCTGCGTGAGAGAGACCCTGTTTCACATTAACTTGCTGGATCAGTAAAAACYGGAGAAATTGAGGCAGAGCAAACAGTCCTCCTTGGCTGGAAATTTCTAAAAGGTTCACAAGTTTGAAATGCCAAAAGATGCATTAAGCATTTGTTTGGGTTCTCAACTTCTTTAGAATAACCTAGTAACAAATTACCAAAACCACCTTAAAAACCTACTTGACAATAGATTTTCCATCCCATCCACAATTATGCCTCCAATCTCCTTTAGAATCTGCATCCTGCTTTGATCTGTCAAAGGTGGAGGCAGCAAACACATCGAGCAGATTAAGTCCCACTTGCTTTCCCAGACTTCAGAAGAAATAGGCGCCCTTCCAATAAGCTAACTGAAGCCAATCTGTACCCTCGTTCTTCCATAGCTGACACCCTAGACAGTGAAAGTCAAATTAAGTGACAACCATAAAAAAGAATTATGTCTAAGCTGGGGAGAACATCGTGGCAGTAGAGGTGAGTATGAAAGTAAGTCTCATTTCCAACGAAAACGGACTGCAAGAGCAGCCTTCGGTTCCTTCAAGGCACTTTGTACTGACATCCTACCAAGCCCTACAAAGTACCGGCCCTTGCAAAGTGCTCAGACAGAAGCCTCATCTCATCATCTTGCCAACTACTGACACCTGGAACGACCTCCATGGTTTACTGAGTGTAAAACAATGAAGCATCAGATCACTGTGGCGTCTATGCTTGCAACAATGATCTGTGTACTACAGTTTTATCAATGAGTTTATGCATGTCTACACATCTGGGAAAAATAACATACACACATTTACTTAGCACACAAATACCACAAGTATCTCTGCAAATATTTATACCAGATGCCTGCAGGCTATAAACATGAGACTTTCTTAAGGATTTTCCATGTACACAAAGGCCAGAGTCAGTTAATTTTCACCTTTAATAAGCTCATGATTCTTTGTTATTTAATACTCTTATGTAAAAAGGTATTACAGATTGATAGATTATTGCAGTGACTTCTAAAGAACATGGACAGCCATGAGGCTGAAACTACARTATCATATAGATTATGTAGTCATTGATACTATCTACTACAGCATGAAGAAAAATACTTCTAAAATAAACAATATTTAACTGAAAACATAGAAATGGAGCTTTCTTTCTTACAGTATGGTTACATATCTATATTCCAAGAATAACATTTTAAAAAATGCTAGATCTTGAAAGGTCATAGATAAAAAGAGTCATGATGAAGATGAACCAGTTTTGCCCAGAAATGCTATAATGAGCACACTGCACAGTTTTTCAGCAAATCCTAGTTTTGCCAAGCTTCAAGAGGCAAAAGCCTGAAATGTAAAAGCTTCCAAATTGTCTAGCTAGTCCACTCGTCCTGCTCTGGAAGGCCCAGTGACCCACGCTGCTCTAAGACAGCGTGTCACCACAACTGCTCTTTGCTGACTTGAGTGCCATCGGGAAGAGATGATTCAGGTCCTTACGATGCCAGGCCTAACAAAAAGCCTCCAACAAATCCACTGGACACCACGATGTTCTGTTTGATAAATTCTGTTGACTGAGAAGAAAAATAATATCCGTAAAGAACTGAGTCAGTTGTGTCAGATTGTAACATTTAATACTTATTACAATTGCCTGGAAACAAGAATACTAAAATTATGGAGGGGGGAAGCAACGTTTTTAAAACATTMTAAGCTAGGTGGCAACTTCTGGCACCAATGGAGTGAAAACTGACTCTCAACTGTCTTTAACATTATATTTAAAACACAGTTACCATTATAGAAGTCAAAATACAGGGGAATTGTCATAGCAATTTCATGCCAATACCACTCTTGTTTTGATTAAAAAAGACACACGTTTTACAAACTCCCTTGGCAAAAAAGCATGAGCACTACCATCCCTTCAGTTTTAATCACATGAAAAAAGTTTTAAAAAAATGCTGGTTTTTTGAAGACTAGATCATTGAAAAAGAAATACACTCTATTATGAGCCAGATTCCTAACAACTCAATGCTACAAAAAACACTTATGTATGATGACATTTGTATACAATATTTCATTAAGTAACAGCACAGAYCATAACATGTTATATCAAACATTGCCATTTCATAAATCCTCCACTTCAAACACTTCAGATTGGCTACTACTGCACAATTAGAAGAAAGTAACATAATCGGGGGCAGGTAAGAAAAAGGAAAAAAAGGAAACGACCAAAAACCCCATCCTGTCCCACCCATTTCTACAGGGCGATGGAAAAGGACAGGTTGAGCTATTTAGGGTATAGAAGAAGCTGGAAAACCATCTCTCTTGGAACTTCCACTTCACATTCACATTAAAATTTAAGGTAATTTTTATCAACCTATGTGCAACTCCATCCAGGTTAAATCTGAGACATCTAAACTCTTAATTACAGAGTGCTAGTGTGGCTGCTGTTAGATTGTCCGCAACATATTCCAAGTCAGGATTCACAGTTACTGAGAAAGAAACTTAGATTGTCTGTATGAAATTTGAAGATACGTAAAAACAGGCTAAACATACTTCTTTTTAAAAAAGATAAAACGATTAAATAGAAGTCTTCAACTGACAGAATGAAATAGCCTCAATGACACTGATCAGTATCACAGGCTCCCTCTTTTCAACATCGTATGTAACTGACAGATTCTTAAGACAGATACACTTCAAACCATATAAAATGAGATAAAAACCACAACCCTAGTTACAAAGTGGTTATAGYTTTTCTCCAGAAAGAAAGGTCAGTCTTTTCCAACAAAGTAATTTTGTTATCAGCAGACTAAGACGATTTGGGTTTTGTCTTTGCAGCTACYATGTTTTAACCACAACACCCTCAACTTTTTACCGTGTCATGACCTTACCGCTTTCTCACTAGCCAAGAATCTGCACAGACTAAATGGCAAAGCCAACGGCAGTCCCTAAGCCGTATCAGCTGTAGAAATGCATTAACTTTGAAGTTTGTGTGTCATCTTTAAGAGTGAACGAAATAGAAAGCTGAATGAATAAAAGAGTACAATCTGATGACTTTTAATAAAATATACAGCCARACCATTTCTGATGCCCTCCAGTTTTCCACCTGCATTTTCAATGAATCATCACCTGCAGTGGAAGGTAAGAAAAACTCGCTGGTAGAGGACAGTTTATCACCTTAGACTTACCTCTTCAATTAGAGTATTGATTTCAGGTGCTGCCTTATTTGCACGCTTTTTTAACTGTTTTTTTGCTTTGTTTACATCTTTTTCAACTCTCTTCCAGTCAACTTGTACATATCCACTATGACTAGCAATCTAGGAAAATAAAGTGCATTTAGTACAGTTGTAATTAACATTTTGAGTCAAAACACAGTATCTTAGTGTCTACACTTTCTTAATTTTTTCTTTTTTAATTACAGATATAGGAAAAGACATTGTGCCAAATACAGCAGGTACTCCGCTTCAAACACTAGTATTTTCCACAATAACAACAATTCAAGTTAGAACAAGCAATGACAAAGTTCAGTAGACTACTGTTAGTTTTACCATTTTTCTATTGTTTAGTTGTAAAAGCTTTAAATAACAATATTTTTCCTTCAGCATTTACTGTAATTTTACTGGTAAGAAAAGGAAAGAGAAAAGCACATTCATAGGACAACAATGAAAAAACTGTTTCATTTCAGCGTCTTTCAGAATTGTGGAATACTGATTTGTGGCAGCATATTTGGGACTAATCAGAATCATCCCTAGAAATATTGAAAATTATTATTTTATCCTACATCATTTAAACTGTCAAAAGAAAAAAAGTATTTAATACAAGAGAATTCTTATACTTTCTACAAAATCAGTAAGTAGAAAAATAACATGGCCTGTGTACAGCACAAGTTCTGTAACATCAGCAAAATGGGTAAGTTTTGGGGATTGTTCATACCAATTTACATTCAAACTCCCAAAAYGCTTAAACAACATCAATGAGATTTTTAGCACATTTAACCATCAGCCCAACCCTTTGCCTTATTTCCCTTACTAAGATTTTATCCTGGAAAAAAGTAAGATGTTCTGTTACTTGACCAACACTGARTCCCACCAATTTCCTCACGACAATTCACAAAAGAAATACATATTTAAATGTTTTTAAGATCATAGCTTAAAAAAAAAAAAAAATCGGGCAATTACTGCATGCTCTAGAGAACAGTTAAACAACTCGTTAGTTGGGAAAAAAGAGAGGAAAAATCAAAACTAAGGATTACTGCTTTTTTAAATGGCTAAAACAAATAGATAAAGACCACTAAATTTCAAGGTAAATGAGTGTTATACAAAAAACAGTTCATGAAGAATAGTATTTCTCAGCTCCTTCTTAAGGTCATGTTTGGCAAATTCACGTAACTTATGTAAAAGCATTCTATGCAAATGGTACAACTGGTAAATAAAATTCACAGATAATGAAATTTTGTGGAACAGATATTTAAATATACAATTTATTCAGTATGGCATAAAAAGAAATGTTTGACATCACTTACAGGCACTGAATTTTATTTTTCACATAGTTCTTTCTACCAAATACCTGAAATAGACCATCTACCTTGTTTTAAATAGCCACAATAATTAAGCAGCGTATTTCACCACAAATAAAAATTTCATGATCCTGAAAAAAACCCAAACAAACCCTAACATGAAGCAAGTGTCAGACAGATTTTGTCTAAATTAAAGTTCCTAAAYGAAGCTCCTAAAAGACCACCTATGTAAGAAAGTAAACTTCAGTTTCCATCTTTAAACAAGATTTAAAAAACAATTAATTGGACAAATGCAAAATGAACTTATTAAATATTATACTCTCCTTTACTTCATACCTCAGACTATAACAAATTCATTGACCTTGCCTGTCTATTGTAAAACCACTTATCCACACAGGCACTAGTGTTAGGCAGGGATAGCTAATTAAGGACTGTCTATACAGTATGAAAATATGAACACGTCATTGGATGACATACCAGGAAAAAAAAATGTTGAGCACTTGGGTAATTTTTATATTATACATTTAACATCACCGCAAGAATTTCAAAAAGGCCCAAATGTTGAATTGGTGCCTTCTAACTCATAAAACAGAAAACTAAATATGGACTGATCTACCCAGTCCAACACAATATAAGAAATGCTAATGTATTTGCTTGCTTGAAAGTTGTAAAAATATACAAACAAATGGGACTTTAAAAGAAACATTTGATTAAGACTAGTTTAATTAGCTCCGTTATCCATACAGTACAAGGATGAGGCAGAAGTTTTTAATGAAGTTCTGTTTAGCTCTCCAGTAGATACAACTTACATTTGTATCAAAACTCCAGTTTACACAATAAAAATTATACTACTTTTCTCCCTGAACTTAGTAGCAGAAATCTTAAGTTCTGCTTTTGAACTTTTGTACACATCTACGAAATAAGCAAGAGAGGACAACGTTTTGAAAATAAAATTTATAACTGAGAAGGAAAAAACAAAAACTGTACTTCACTGCAGTGATAGAGCCTGTGTCATATCTACTTTGGCTGCAATCCTACTAGTTACATAACTTTGTATGTAAGCGCAGAAATAATCCCACTGAATTCAAATGTTGGTGAGACAGACTTCAATTTTTAGACCTTAATACATCATAAAAAACCTATTAGCTTACAACAGTAAATTTACATAAACACAAATTCTTAAAGTTCATTAGTATTTTTAAACCCAGCCCCTAAAATAACAGAGAAACTAAAATAATGTTCCATTATCAGTTCCACACTTTTATATATATATATATATATATAAAAGAGTCATATAGGTCTATACATATATAGAGATATATCTTCTTAAAAGAGCCATATGGGGGGTGTATATCGATACATACAGAAATCTCTCATATCTATATATGATATATCACACTAGTAAAATTTTTTTTTGTTCAGGATCTTCTAGAACTGTTGAAAAATTAATGGATTTTTTCCAAAAAGGCAATTGAAAAAATACATCCATACAGGAATACTAAAAATATGTGCACCTTTCTCTACGCTAATCAAAGAAAACAGAGATCTAAAGGGAAGACCTCATTTTGGGGGTGATACTGGAGAGGCACGCAAGTACCTCGTTATTGTGAAACATTATTAAGAGTAATGAGCAAAAAACATTTAAGAGCAAAAAATTTATACGGCAAGAAGGGATAAAAGAGTTTTAATTTCCTCAAAGACAAAATCTCTCATACTAAAAAAGCCCAACGTAGCCCGGAAGGCACAGGTGAGCTCCCTGTGTCCAGTTGCTTGCGCAGCATACAGAAGACACGTATACTTCTAGGTATTTTCTGGTATTTAGACAGGTAGCAACCCCTATCACACTCAACCAGTTTCCAGAACAGATCTGCCAAGTCTCTAACTTCAATATACAGATAAGGAGGGTCTGAGAAATGATACAACATTTTTTGTACGAGTTCAACTGCAGAGGCTGTATCTTCAGCCACCATGTGCTGGTGCAGCTCCACTGTAACCAGTGAAACTACTCCACTTTACAAAGGCAGAGGAACAATGCCCCTCCATTCCACGTCAAAACCTGCCAAAAATATGGTATTTCTTTAAAAGGCTAGCTTCCAACTACCATTTGCTTTGGCTGTTCCACTGAATGTTCCCTCRAAGTCTGCAGACATCAGCTGTGAAGTGGGATATGCAACACAAAACTGAATACAACTCTTTCTTATTAAGTCCCCACCCCCAAGAAGCATGTTGTTCTCACTTCACTGAGATGCCACATCATCATCATGGCATGGTATCATCAAACCTCCATACAATATATAGCCAAGCATATCTTAGAGTTTATTCTGCTTCTTGTGTTGTTTTCAAAGATTTATTTTCTTAAGTAAGAAAATAATTTAATGAAGAATTGAATTATCAATGGCTTGCTAATGGAATGAGGCAAAAATATATTAGTGAAAGCAAAAATAACTGAGCAAAAATACAATTTTGTGATTAAATAAYAGTCAACACAATGGAAAAACCTGCAATTTGTATGTTGACTGCAGAGCAAAAAGCAACGGAACCATTATTAAAGATACAGGAGTTTAGAAACACAGAGACAACAGGCGCTCATTAAGAACAATTGTTTTTAACTAATTCATTACAGCAGAACCACATGAGTTCATACTTCCCTACTCTTCAGCATTTCACTAAACTCTGTGCTGTATAAACTAGAAGTTATACAAGGAAAGTCCCCTACTTGCTCTGAGAAATGAATTATATTTTCCTTAATACAGTGCATGGGTATTGGTCTTAACACCAGCATATTTGAAGAGCTACATCTATTTCAATAAAAAGGATAGTTAATTGATCAAATTAAGCTGTTGACATATCCAGCACAAAGATGTGATAACAGATCTTAATTTTGAAAAACTATGCAAATTCCTTAATGTCATTTTTATMCTCTTCCTCAGACTACTTTTCATTTAATCTGTATTAAGACTGAAAAATTTCTAGATCACTTATAAAAATCTGAAAAATCTTTTTTGTTTCTTGTACAAACTGACACTCCAAAAATGTGTTGCTTTCAGTTTCCTACTAGATTTCCTGAGATGAAGTCATCACACACTGAAGAAAAAAAATGCATTTTTTTAGTTTCAGGACAAAAATGTTTCACTGAATGGGCTTTAGCCAAGAATCTTGCCTTCTGTAGTTCTTCTGCTTGTTTTAGCAGGTAATTACAACGTCAATATTGCAATCAGGAGTTGAAACGAAATCTGTAACTTCAGAGAAATTTACAGATAAAAAGGAAGTTTCTAGTCACGTGCTGAAACGCTCCCCTGCCCACTCAGGGGAAGCGCTGAACATGTGTTCATAGGGAAATTAAAAATCACGACGTGTGATCTTTAAATTAAAAAATTAAAGACTACAGAAATGTAATTACTTTATAGAATTTATGACTCAGCTTTAAAATGCAAAATGTTTTGAGTTAAAATGAAAGACCAAGGCATTTACTTCATTCCCTTCCAAGAGAATCTGATCTCACTTAATTAAAGATATAGACAACTCAATCAAAATATGCAACTCATTTTTCCTCTTGGATAATACTCCTTTTCAGATACACTGTAAATGAGATCAACTAAGAAATCAGACACTCAAACATATTGCAAATCTATTTTATGTACAGGAAAGCTCCCCAAACTTCACAGCTCAACAAGCAAAAATACTGCACAAGTAATATGTTTTAAGCAGTTTCTATTTTCCTTTTTCTGTAGGTCTCAGTTTTAACTTTTCAGCTTCCTAGAGTCAGAAGTACTAATGAAGGCACCTGCAGGCAACACCAATGGCATACAATATGGGAACAGAGATTCTGATCTTTAAGTCAACTAGATGAGAAGCATGATGAGTACTTTAAGATCCACTGCACATGCACACACACACGCACATATATATATATATATATATGAAAATATTTAATTCTTCCCTCACGATCCAGAAATATACATTATGGGCTAAAGAAGGCCAGAATACTCCATCAAATTGATTCATTTGCTGGCATAGCACATTTTGCTAAAAATTTACATCTGGATGATTCTAAACCATTTCAGATTCAACACCCTTGTAAAATTCATCCCTATGTTTAGGTACAAGCCCAATAACCAGTGACTTCCAGRAGATTTAAAAAGGTCATCAATGCACAATGGTGAAATGGAATGAATGCTAATACTACAAAGCTTCATATCAAAACTATTTCTCTTTGTCTTTTTACATTGTTGTTGATGCTTGCTTTTGAGTAATTCAAAATAAAATACACTTTATATTTGTTGAAAACAACTTAAGCCAAATAGTTCCAAGGGTATACATTCTCACGTAAGTGCTGCAGTTCAGTTGTATGTTCAACAAGGAGTTTAAAAAAAAACCACAACAAAACCAAACCCAAAACCAGTAGAGAACATGATCATGAAGGAAGTAAGAGTACTTCACACAACTGTGATATTTTGATGCATTACACAGCAGCATCAGAGGTACTACCCAAGCCTTCCTGATCAATGGTTGTATGCAACAGCCATTACAAAGAAATAACTAAAACCCTTCAGGGTGATGTTGGAAAGAATAAAAAAAAATCTGATCTTTAACATCCTGCCTCAAAATATGGTAGATTATTTGCATGAACCTAAGTAGGCACCAGTCTATTTCCTCTGGAATGATTTGAGGAAAAATAACAAGCTCACAGGTAGTAAGACATGAAAAATGCCAGTAAAAAAAAATAAGAATAACTTGGCATCTTACAGAAGGATATGTGAAATTCTCCTTCACTTAAAGTTTCTTCATCTAATTTAAAGGCTTTTTGGACATATGCCTTCCCCTAACCACAATATCTGATAGAAATGCAAATGGTCATGCCAGATAACATCATTAAAAAGTTTTAGACTTGAAATCCAATTGAACAGAGGAATRCAATGAAGCTATCAGAAGTCAGCAAAGCTTCAGAGGTTTAACAGGTATAACTAGTAAATACAGTATGAGGAGAAAAGAGAAAAGCATGGCTTCATAATGGGACCAGAGCACGCCCTCCAAGCAACTGCCAAAGCAGCCTACTTCTTCTAAAGCACTGATAAAATCCTCAGACCTCTTTAAAATAAACACAGCTTAAATTCCTTGATCTCCCTAACCATAGGTTGACAGGCCTTTTCCCCTAATCTGGCAATACTGAATCACATACAGCATCTCAGTTTCTGCACAGAGGCTTCTTTTGGCTTACTACAAACTATTTTACAGGATAGAGTAGATTCTGATTTGCCACTGATTTTTAGAAATGTCTCTTTTGTACACAATATTCCAGCTGAAATGTAAGTTTTTGATTGATAAGACTAAAAAGAGGAAGTAGATAAGAAGCCTTCCTAATTGTATTTTACCCAACAGCTGTGTTTTTCCTATTGTTTAGTAAATAACATTTGCCAACTTATAAAGCATGAAATGCTACATACTTGAAGCAGAAGAAAGCCACCACCTACTGCAGTTGCTGCAAGCTTTCCGACTTTCTGGAACAAAAAKCCCGCACACCTTAGGAGAACAAAACAAAAAAAAAAAACCCAGTCCAATGAAGTTGTCTGCTGAACAATGCCACACTTCAAAATTCCCGACTACAACTATTACTATTTTTTCATTTAACTACGCAAATGTTATCATTTCACATTTTTAAATTTTAAAATCAGAATATTTAATACAAACAATATTTAATTAATAATATCTAACAAAGACAACATCAGTAATGGTTGCTAGTTCATGGCTGTCTGATGGCCCCTTTAAAGTAAGCTTGAGATCTCCAGACCTTGTCTATATACAAAAGCTGTATGCTGCTGTTAAATGCAGCATGTTAATAAAGCACAATGTAATAATATAACAGTGCCATTGTAACTGTTCCCAAATGGAAGGTAAATATATTATACCATCATTTATATTAACTACACAACCCATAACTTAAGTATCTCAGGTGAAAAGAAGTTACATCCCTACCACAAGAGTTAAAATCAGCTGGGCCCCTCTACTGGGACATGACCTTAGTCTATTTTTAATGGATGAAAAGCAACCAGAAAATTAATATCTTGTTCCCAGCCTCCAAACACTCTCACATCAAATAGAGAACAGCACAGATACCGGTATCATGGAACAGTTCGGGCAGGAAGGGATCTCTGGAGGTTGCCTGGTCCTGCCACCTTCCCAAAACTGGGCCAGCTGCAAAGTCCGATCCAACCTCCAAGCTCAATCAGGTTGCTCAGGATCCTAACTCTGGCAAGCGCTGAATGTTTCTAAGGCTGATGGTTCCATAACTTCTCAGGGCAACTCTGCTGGTGCCTGACCCTCCCCCCTCCACCAGCCCACACACACAGGGGAATTTTTTTCCCCCTGCATATGAATAGTGAATTCATATTTATATACATAAATACACACACAGAGTATATACAGCTACTGAAATACACAGTTTCCAGATCTTTAAATAAGCCAATTTTTAATGTATGCCAGATGAACTATTCCCTAGAAGCTTCAGAGTTTATGTGTACACATCTAACTTTTAAAAATAATTTCAAGGCTACAGAGGCAAATAAAAAAAAATAGACCAAAAGCTAAGCCTACATGCCTCAAAGCTGTACTGAGCCTCAACACGACAATTTCATTTGTAGTCTATTTCATCTTTCAAATCTTGCATATTTCTGTTTTAAAAGTTACTGTGCTACCATAATGTTGTTTTTCACTGACCTTAATTTTTTTAGAATACTGGAACAGACAAATACCATTCAAATACCTTTGACAAATAACAAATACACAGCTTCTAAGACTGTGGCCACATTTTCCAGTTTAAGTTCTCATCTTTAGTGTCTAGCTTTCACCATGAATTATTTTAGCATAACTATGCTGTGGTATCTCTCTTCAGATAACATGAGAGCAGACTGTTAATTTGTTCAAAATGGCTCCAGCTAAATTTAGAGGGCAAAAGAAGCCTCTATAAAATGGGGCTCTTAATTAAAAGTATATTCTGCCACACATTTTTCTTCATTTCTTTTACCTATAAAATATGTCTTAGCCATAATATCATAACGTGGTTTCTAAATCTATACAAGTAAGGAAATATGCTTTCCATACAAACAGAAGTTATATGCAGTAATTTTCCATTTATTCCTTCTACTTTTAGAGTTCTGACATTTCCCCAGATCCTTTTCAGAATAACTGGTACGAGTTCCCTTAGCTAACTGGTGTTTTACTAATACTACAAAACACTTTAGAATGATGAGTCAGAGTAATGAGTTAAGAAATTGTTCATGCATGAATAATCTTGATCAATGATAAAGGAAATCCCGTTAGAGAAGATACATTTATCTGCTTCAAATAGCCTTGGAAAGGGGTCTTCTGAGAACAGTACAAGGTCTAGCACAGTTATGAAAAGTGATGCTCCCTCACCAGCCAGTCATGCCGCCCATCACAATCTGGGTAGCTACAGAATATTTTTCTACAATTGGTCCTGAATTCCGGCCAAACACACGATTCCACCAATGGTGACGCCGTGCATATTCTGTTAAATCCAACACTTCATAGGAATCATCATCACTTTCATGTTCTTAAAAAGAAAAAAAAGAAAAAAAGTTATTTTCTCAGTTATACAGTAAATTAACAATCTAGATAAAAACCCCAAACATTAACAGAACCGTTTTTGKTATTAACTGGCTAATCCAATTGTTTAAATTGCAGTATACAGGCTACCTATGGTCCAGCAGCTCACAGAAAAAAGGATTTTGAGATTTTATGCCATAATCTTCAAGGTAAGGAAGAGAAGACTATAGAGAAGGTATCATCTATAAAATCCATGACTGGCACAGGAAAGGTGAACAGGAATCTCCTACCTGTCCAAGTACAGAAATCAAGAGGTATCGGATGAAACTAGAAGGTAGCTGGTTCAACACAAAAAAAGGAAGTCTTCCTCTCCCCTCCTT